>PNEQ01123608.1:0-14983 GCA_003012365.1 Medauroidea extradentata
CTATCTTACACTAAGTTGCACTATCTTACACTAAGTTGCACTATCTTACACTAAGTTGCACTATCTTACACTAAGTTGCACTATCTTACACTAAGTTGCACTATCTTACACTAAGTTGCACTATCTTACACTAAGTTGCACTATCTTACACTAAGTTGCACTATCTTACACTAAGTTGCACTATCTTACACTTAGTTGCACTTTCTTGCACTTAGTTGCACTTTCTTGCACTAAATTGCACTTTCTTGCACTAAAGTGCACTTTCTTGCACTAAAGTGCACTTTCTTGCACTAAAGTGCACTTTCTTGCACTAAAGTGCACTTTCTTGCACTAAAGTGCTCTTTCTTGCACTAAAGTGCACTTTCTTGCACTAAAGTGCACTTTCCGGCACTAAAGTGCACTTTCTTGCACTGTTGTATTTTATGCACTTTATTGCACTATGTTGCACTTTCTAGCACTGTGTTACACTTTTTTTGCACTTTTCTTACTATGATGAGTCTTTGCACTTTCTTGCCCTATATTGCACTTTCTTGTACTATGTGTCAGTTTCTTGTACTATGTGTCAGTTTCTTGTACTATGTGTCAGTTTCTTGCATCATGTTGCATTTGCTTGCTCTGTGTAGCATTTTCTTGCACCATGTAGCAATTTATTGCACTATGTTGCACTTTCTTGCACTATGTCTCATTTTCTTGCACTATGTCTCATTTTCTTGCACTATGTTGCACTTTCTTCACTATGTTGTAATTTAGTTTTCGATGTATGAGGTAAAACCTAGTTATTGCACTGTTTATATATATACATACCAACTTCACATTCTAAAAATGGTTTTTTTGTCATAAACATACTGTGTGTGGCAAGGAATGCTACGGATTTGTTATCGCAGTAAGTCCTTAAGTAAGCTTACATTTTTAGCAATAATAATTTTCGATGCAAACATAGAATGTATGCTAGCACGATGCGTAAAGAAGCTTCCGCAAAATTGTGTACAGAACAAATTCGTGATAGCTGATAAGTTATTTTTCATTGGCCATAATAACAAACTATCTCTATATACTCCTTGAATGATTTTGTAATGACATGGAAAACAATACATATTAAATGGCCGGTTCACGGTTTGAATCCAAGACATTCTGAAATTGTGTCCGTGATTCAACAATCAGTGCTGCTGCACGTGATGAAAGTTGGATCCACGCACGCTAGAACTAGCAAGAATGGATCTCGGTTCAGTGTGCGCACTTTGCCAAAGAGGTGACGTAAATTTTTCTTGCGAATGCGTAAACGTGGTCAGGGCATAGTCTTCAACGAAGCACGGGTTTGATGTAAACACTATAAGTTGCAACATCTAAAAACCGAAAAAACAAAAACAGAGTTGCGCGAATCATAATAGATGCTACTCTCTTAAGTAACTATCTTGACATTATCATATGTGGACGATAAGAAAATTACGTTATTTAGGTTTTAGAAAATAAAAAATTGAATTTTTTGTAGAAAACTGAGAATACATGCGCTGTTATGCCCTTTTATATCCGGCCTATAACGGTTAAAATGTGCTGTCCTTGTAGGCATAATTTAATGAACCTTGTCGCTGCGATATTATGCACACTTTGGTGAAGTAATTTTAAACCATCTGTTTTGTCAATAAACACAACCATTATGAGGTAACATAATACAAATTTTGTAAAATTTACGTTTATATGTTTATGGATATAGACTTTGTCTATTACGTGGGTTTTAAACAAACATTCGGTGTTTTTCCTACAATAACATGAAAATATTACGTAATAGATATTAGTAATTTAACATGACGTACTTAATGTAATTTTAACACTTACAAACATGGTCATTTCTATATACAATACATGTTGTTGTATACATAAATGCACCAAACACCTTTAGTTAAATTACGCTGTCCTTGAAGGCGTAATTTTCAGAAACCTATTCATGGGATATACTGCACATTGGTGGTGTAATTGTGGACCATCTTTTTTGTTAATACATACTAACCTTTGTGAGGTAAAATAAAACGACATGTGTAAAATTACGTTTGTATGTTAATGGATAATTACACTGACAACTACGCGGAAATTAAACAAACTTTCTGTGTTTTTCTACAATAAAATAAAAGGGTTAAGTACTTAACAAATTTGTTATTTAACATTGCGAGCTTCGTGTTATTTAACATACACAAATGAAGTAATTATGATTTACGGGACATGTTCTTGTAAACGTCACTTTATTAAAACTCTTTTGCTGAAATACATTGTCTTTGTAGGCGTAATTTCTCAAAGCTTATCTATAAAACATGTTGCACACATTGGTAAAGTAAATTTGAATAATCTGTTTTGTTAATGTACACGACAGTTGTAAGGTGAATTAAAATGACTTGTGTAAAATTACGTTTGTATGTTTACGGACATTAACACCGGCAACTACATGGGAATTTAACAAATATTCGGTTTTTAAACAATAACACGGAAGTGTAAATACTCACGACATTTGTTATTTTACGCTAAATTGTTGGTGTAGTTTTATATACACAATCTTAGTGATTAATATATATGCTACGTGTAGTAGTAAACTGCACTTTACACAACATGTGGTGTAAAATTACACTGACAATGTAGGTATAATTTCCCGAGACTTGTCGCAGAGAAATTATGCAAACATTGGTGGAGTTATTTTCAAGTATGTGTTTTGTTAATTTATAATCACATTGGGTGGTGAATTGAAAATGATATGTGTAAAATTACCATTACATTTTCATAAATATTAACACTGACAGCCATGAGGAATTTAAACAAATATATATTTTTTTAACAGTTACATGCATTAGTGAATACCCAAAACATATGTATTTAAACACATACATGTTAACGTAATTATATGATAACAATAATGATAATTCAAATTTACACGATAAGTTGTTGTCTCAAGCATTTTACAAAACATTTTGTGTAAAATTATACCACCAATGAAGATATAATATTACGAATTTTTTTACAGTGTAACCATTTGTAAAGTAAATACTGAGAGACTCATCACGGGTTGAACGACCGGCCAGCTGGACTTTGCAGTACTATATACACTCTGCCTATATCTACTTATTAATTGCTGCTGCTCCAGTCATTTAAGTTGTTTCAAGTATCTACTGGGGATACGGGAGGACGAGGCGCCTTTAAAACCTCGTCCTCCACCACGGCATTGTGCTAACCCACAGTGCCCTGGTTAAAACCAGCACCCTCCATAAATTAAATTAAAGGAAAATAAAGAAAAGAAAGTCAGTTACCGTCCATCCCCTCCAGCCAAAACTCTTACTTCACAACTCTACTAACAACCTGGACCTTCCTACTTTACAAGTGCCATTTTTATTTTTAATGCATGTAACTGCTGAGTGGTTACACTCAATTCTGGCGAGAGGGTTTTTACGGTACTATGCCGGTTTTTCCCTCTCTCTTCTTAGATTATGGCTTAGCTATAGGTACACTCAGGGAGGTAGACATGGCCCCAATTGCGGCCATGTCTGCCCAATCCCTCTCTGCCGCGATGCATGCCTCCTCTGCATGAAACTTCCCCCTTGTAGGCGTATGGGGCTCAGCCCTGAGACACACTTAATCCCGCTCCTTCCCCGGGCCACCATCATAACACATTAGTTAGGGTAGGTTAGGAAAAAAATTGCTGCTCCAGTCAATGGCCTGTTCTATGTTTGACAAGGGTAGCGCGCTGTACCCATGAATATTTTTATGCAGGTCTGCTATTGGTTCACTGTTCCCTTAGGAAGAGTTCCGGTAACAGTTACACAATCGCGAAGGCAAGTAAAACCTGTCCATGAGTTTGAAATCTAACATATCCTCAAATAAATTCGCAAAATTAATTTCCGAGTCTCTAATTATGCGATGTAGCCGTCATAGCACGTGCAGTTTGAAAATGTTTTATACTTACCGCAAGCGAGAGAAGATGTCGCTGCCAGGAGTAACAGTAGTGACATCATTGTGATTTTGGTTGTTACAAAATATAACCTGAAACACACAATGTCACACAAGAGATTAGCCAATACTTAGGGCAATATTTTAGCTAGGATTGTTTAAGCTGCAGATCAAGTAATGTTTGCAAGCGTCCGTTTTTCACGAAACGGGACGTCTACATTCACTCATTGTTAAGGACCGTATTCACTTTTCACCTACCACTTTATCACGTTCATTTGTAAATAACGTGTGACCGTTTGAGTTACCATATTGCGATTCTTTACTTAAGCCGTCAGCACATAATGAAAAATGTCGGAAAATCATTCACCAACTACACGCAAAGGTAACAGAAGATACCAATTATTCTGAAAAGTAATTGACCGAGAAGATCACGTGCTCTTCTTTTCCGTGATATTTTAACTTGAAAGCTACATATTGGCAAGCTTAAAATTACGAGGAAGTGCGCGTAAGTATTAATATATGTCCATGATTGGTTCCGTTTATATGTGTATGTCAAACTTACGTGAAAGTGAAACGTGAATGCATCGCAGTCCCGACATAACAAAAGTCGATGTCAGTGTGAACAGATGAAGCACGCTACATAAGGGCGGGGGAAAATTGTAAAGAGTACGACATAACCAAAACCAGAACTAAGAAAAATTTAATGCACTGATATAGTTAATATCGATGGCAGTACACGAAACGGGTTTTTCATGTAATATGCTTAAAATAACCTATACATCAGTTTCACGATGTCAAATTTAGTACAAAAATCACAAAGTGTAAAAATGTGAAAGTTTAATTTGGATTAACGCCATCGTTTAACCTTGAATTGCTTGCAAACCTTTGGCCATATCCAGTAATCAACAAAAACTGGGCACGGGAAAACTGACCAAACCTAAGCATGGTACTTACTGTAAACGCCTTTAGAATCATAGGTAGTTGTGTAGAGTACTTTTAAATTTAATAAATACACTTGTATATCATTTACTGTCTTAAAATTATGCTTAATTTTATTGCTTGGAAAACCTTTTATTATTTTTCAGGAATGATACTTCAAACATATTTCCAAGCAAAAGTTCGAGGAATATTGGATATTTTTCTATTATTTGTAAATTTACATAACGATGCATTATTGATCATACTTTTGTATTTTATAAATAAATTATTGTATTGGTTGTGGACCAGATTATTCACATTTTGCAACATTGTAAAAAATTCGACAACAAAATTCTAAACAATGTCTAAAATATCAGTTATCGGGTAATTTTATATATATTATTTTAACTGTAATTGAATGAGTGGGAAGGAAAAGAAAACCATTCTACGTTTTAATTAAAATAAACGGAGATAGCCGAGTAGTACTTCGTACAGCTTATTGAATGAGTAAGAATGCGTTTGTGAACATACGCAGTTGCTCACGTCTTATAAATAAATACGCGGTCCATACCGGGCATTGGTGAGATTTTAAAATGTTTGTTGCAATTGCTCATGAACAAACCAATATATTCTTATTGTAAACTGCCATTGCAACAAAAATTTAAAATTTTCTTCAAGAAATTATATAACGAATTAAAATATCAGGTGATTTCTTACACCGCTATGGATCTTTGTATTTTTAAGTGAGATGTAAAAATACAACATTCTCCTCTTAGCCTCAGCTTTATATTATGATTGGCTATTAGCCTCGAGATTCGCTGCAGTAGTGTTTCTTTTGTTTTTGTAGCCTAGGATATTAATTGTGAATGTACAACAGTCACGAGGTAAATGTGTGATAAGTATAATGCAAATACGTTATATAATGTATTTATGATGTCATAGAAGATACTATTCTTGAAATTAACATCACATGTGTTATTACAACAAGTCTGTAAGATTTTGTTTCATTCAAATTTGAAGTGGCCTCTCAACGTATTGAGATAAAAAAAAACGAACACATTCTTTCAACTTTTAACGTTTACAACATTTTGTAGATAAAAGATAATATGTTTTCCAGGCATTGTTCCATTTCTTAAAATCTAACAATCAAACTTATATTCGTACGTTTTATCATTCAACCTGTAGTTTTGTGGAGAAATGTTTTTCAGAATTTCCCGCAAGGTGGCTGAAGTTAAATCTTGACCATCTTCATCTCACCCATGCAATATTAAAATCGTTTTTTAAGAGTAGTATTAGGGCCTACGTCTACTATATGCACTGTTTCAATATAATGAATACTTGCTATTACGTAAGCTACTACCATACGACACTAACGTACTTCGTAAGGCAACTGCATGGGAAATATTTTCATATATTCACAACGATAACCGAGTATTTAATATGACATGCAGAGAAACGTAATTTTACACTCACCAGACCTTGAGGTATTGAGCTACTGCCACGCGTGCTCAGTGTGATACGTGAAGTTGCCAAAGAGACCGCTGACCCAAGAGAGATCGCCAACTACGATTTTCTCACTGAATTCCTGCCTCCAGCCGTTGAATACATACGCTGTTTCAAAGAAAAAATATTTGCAGTCTGAATTATCGTATCAGTTGCATGGTTCTCGTATAGGATCTTGAACTATCGCACTGCATAATCGGATTTTTTTTTTTCATAACGGTAAAGAAAAGTAAACCGAGTTTTCTAAAAAAAATTAAATTAATTTTTTACTGTGCACAAAATTATTACGATTATAACTGTTGCCTGTTGACTTTTTAAGACGACAATAAAGAAAGAAAAATACAAAAAAAATCTTCTCGGTGCATTAGGATGAATGCATGTCAACCATTCTAACTGCATCGTAATAAAAACTTTAATTCATAATTACAACTAATGGAAACCCTAACCCTACCGCATAAATAGTGTTACAAAGCTGATTTTTCTAGCTTGTCTCGGCCAACACTATTTATAGTTTACTGTGGTTTATATATAAAGGTGCTATACTGTAAAACCGAAATAGTTCTAAGCTGCACGGATAGTTCCTTAGCCTTTTATTTTTGCTGTAAAGGCTTATCATTCATAAATATACTTATCAGCTTTCATATGCAAGCGAGAGGTTGTTTACATCAGTGTTTGCTGTTTTGCGAGAAGTCCTTGAGATATACTTTCGCACACGCTGGAGGCAATTAAATGAAGTAATCCATATGGATGAGACTTGTGTGGAAGCCAAGATTATTTCCACCTCTATGCGCGGAACACTGAATTAGTTTATAGTGACTTATGTAAGTAATAGTCATTTTCTATTAATTTTGATAAGGTGACACTAAACCATTATTTGAGGTAAGTATGGAATAAACATAAAACAATTCTTTCTCTGTTTCTGTTTTACGACTCAATCTTGGATAGAATTTTGTATCTATTTTCAGGTGCCAAAAACATGTAATTAATAGCCATGATGATTTGTAAACGTAAAAGTACAGTTTGAAAACTGTTTTATTTAAGTGAAAATATTAGGATTATGTTTAGTAGTTTTACGCTAAATAATACGGCGTGACTTGATACAAAACCAATCATCCTCTAATCGAGAGTAATAGTGGAATCACAATGGTGCGGCAGATGCGACGTGACAGGCGTGATTCGACACTAAATATTCTCGTTATTGCGAACACTAGTTTAGCTACCACGCGACAATTACTAAAAAACTATTTTATGTAAATAATTTATTGCCACTACATCTTTCCTCTACAACGACAGCCACAAATGTTTACAGTATTAAAGGAAATATTTATTTATCTATTTAGTTTTAATTGTTACATTTTTTAAATACTCGCTGGCATTCGGAAATGAGGAAATAAAGACAATATCAAACGTTAGGTTAAAAAAGGTATGATTTGATAACTATGACATAAAAAAATGTCTCTTAAAGTAAATCAACTAACCAACTAACCAGCTTCCCCAACATTTAGGGGGACAATTAAATTCTGACTCGAATATAATCGATATAAGTTATATTCAGTATCCACGTCGCGTACGTCATTTTTGTCGAGTTGACGTCACAGAAACCTCTGTACTATACATGACGGGGATCTTTTGTTTTTAGTGTTGCGGCGGTAATGTCATTTTTGTCGCTCCTATGTAATTCCACCATAACGGAACAGTTTTAAAAATACTCGCCGTCCTTCTAGAGAACCAAGGTTCAGTCCCCGGCTTCGGTCATCCTGTTTTCCGTTGTCCATGTGTTTCCGAAATCACTCCAGGCGAATTCTGGCATGATTCCTCAATACAGCAATCATGCCGGACGATGCCGCTGGTCGGCGGGTTTTCTCGGGGATCTCCCGTTTCCCCAGCCATTTATTCCGGCGCTGCTCCATACTCGCCTCATGTCATCTTTCACCAGCGCTAAAGACCTCGATGTTAAGCGCTGACCAAACTCTCTCACTCACTCGCTCACTCTTCAACGCAGTCTCTAGACGACTCCTATCCTTGTCCACCGAGTACCTAAACCAAGGCTTTGTGCTACTTGAGGACACGTAAAAACATTTTAAAAATTGTGCATAGTAATTAAAAAAGAAAATGTAACAATACTAAGCCAGAATAATTATTACAATGGATTGATTTGACGAACTCCAAAGTTACGTAAAACGAAAAAATTATAAAAATACGTATCTATGCACCGACCCATTTGGACACGTAATACAGAAATGAGGTGATATCTATTGAGTTTTCAGAAGGTTTATTCAGTTGCATGGTAATATGCAAGGTTTTATTTATTTATTTTTGTTAAGGGATTGAGAGGCGAAATGAGAAGGTGGTGCTGAACTTTGAGCTTAGAAACAACTTGAATTTTTATGGGATAACTTCTAAGAAAAACAATTATGTTGCATTAACATTATTGATACCGTGACATTTAATGCATGAACTGATAAACAAATCAATATATTATATTTTCTAATTATAATTTACAAACTAACATACATACAACTTGTAGTTCCAGGTAAACTAATGAGTGACGCAGGGATGACTAACATCATAAATAGTACCGTGCATCCTATCCCTCCTAGACAACGTTGTAAAGAATTTTCCATACGACAATATTTTGCTTAAACAGCGAGTTACAAATTGGAGTATCCACACGAATCCTCTTCCGAGTGAGTGATTGAGAGATTTCGTTCAGCGCTTAACACTGAAGTCTTCAGCAGTGGTGAGGGGTGACATGAGGTGGGTATGTAGTCGAAATTAGGGGGCGGGGAAAATGGGAGATCCCCGAGAAAACCCGCCGACCAGAGTCATCGTCCGGCTCGATTGCCACATGCGAAAATCTGAACAAAATATATACAAAAAAAAACGCAATTATGCAAAATTTCAGCTCTATCGGATACCAGCAAGTGGTTAAAAATGGTTTGCAAATTATGAAGCTGAAAACTTACTTACATACACACGAGCATTGCAAGTTAAATAACATCTTGTATAAAAATTGCATAAAGATGAAAGTTCACAGAAAATACGGTATTTAAGATTTTAAGCTTGGGCTGCGGTAGTCGTAGGACTTCTCACCTCCCACCTGGGCGACTAATGATATGTTGGCAGCTTCTTAGTGCAATACCAATCCACGTCCACACACCTGTCGTGCTCTCCACTCACGAGGACTATCTCTGCAAACTTTCTGTCTTTCCTGCATGGGGAGGAGGAAGGGGAGGGCTCATCTCAAGAATAATGGAGTAGATACATTTTTGTCAAGATTACTATAACAAACAAGCTTTACGACTGTGACGACACCTAACAGCTCGCTGCTAGATTGGTGCAGGACTGTGCAGGGGGAGAAAGAGTAAGGGTCGCTCTCGTCCCTAGCAAGGCACTTACCCCGACACTCGTGCTTCTCTCCGGCCTCAACAGGAGTCGAACCCAAGACCCCTTTAGGCAAGCAGTGGGCTTACCAGCAAGCCTATCACCCAACCTGGGCGACTATGACTATACCCTCGTCGACGATGGTCGCTGCCTCCGTTCGCGATCCAGCGGTGCCGACGACTGTCCTCCGACTCTCTGGCCTCCAACTCTATTCTTCTCGCCCCCTCCCTCTATACCTTTTCCTGCCCTCTGATTGGCCGCCTCGATGACAACCGTTGGTCCGTCAATATTTTGCTGATCTTGATAACTAACTCTGCTGGCGTTCCCCGGTCTTGATTTCCTGGTCTGCACATTTTTTTGATTGTCATGTTTTCTCCAAGATTCACCATGTTGTGATTCTCTGTTTACAACTACACTGTGGCCGCATTTCTTTTGTTGTTTGGTCCACTCTGACCTTGGGCGCACAGAACAATCACGTAACACTGTTCAGCTTATTGACATGATAAAACACTCGTCATCTTATCTTAATATTCAGTTAACAGTAGCTAACCAAATTGAGTTACACTTTTACTTCGTTCATTTTTATAGAGCTCTCAACTAAATATGCATACACAAGCTGCCTGGCCGCGGGCTTGTCGCGTGGAATTATCTGTCAATTAAACCTCTAGGACGTGGTGAAAGCACATTTTACGACTTTTAACCTCAAATTATAACGAAACCTCACAAGATCAATGGTATATCAAAGACATCGCGTAAATAAATTTTGCCCTTTTTCGCTCCCCGGTGGGCGCTTACACCGTAAGGAAAGCCACCATTAAATTAGTATACTTTAGATATAGGATTAATTATTTTATCAAGCTTTCGCTAACATTAACAAAATAAAAGGAAAAAATAATAACGTCATGTTCATGTGTTGTAAATTTATATGCGAAAATTGCCAATGTATAAAAAACTGCAATATATTTATCTTATAAAAGTACTGAAACAAATACAATGACAATTCCGAGAAATTATATGTTAAAAGGTTTGTCCACACAGAAACAACATACGTTACGTAATAGTACTAGGTTCAGGAAAACGTGAACATATGATATACTTCTGAGAAGTACGTGTTTACGTACGACTTCGCTTATAACGAATTCAGTGAACAGAGAGTTGAAAGGGCGCGAGATCGAAGGTCCAGTACTATCATCTCCTTTGGATAGTTGAATATTTATTAGCGAACAGACCACTACGGGACCTTGGAAGCAGTAAGTATACATCAGTAATATATTCAAGCATTTAGTAGATCGTAGGCGTTTTAAACCTTGCGTGGACTGAACCATGATGATTATAGGTCGTTCGGAATAAAGTGAGCACTAAAAATTTAACATTTGAAAAATATCACTAGTCGTCACTCCATATAATTCAACATTAACTATAGTCCTCTTACTGCTTGTATGGTTGGCAGCGAAATGCGGAATAGAGTTCCGTGTGTTTCCTTGTTTCAATTCAACAATATTAAAAGAAAATCAACCAAAATCGACATCATTGTATTTCACATAATTAATTAACTTTTTTTTTTATCAAACTGTATGGATTTATACTGACTGCACGTATTTTTCTTACAAGCGTAAACATCAAGTGATGTGTCCAGAGAAGTTAGATATTTCCCGGCGTCAGCCGTTACTAGCGGAAAGATACGAATTGGCTGGAAATAGAACTTATACAGGGCTTTTCCGAGTGCTCAGTTTATCCCGAACCACGTATACCTGGATCTCACCATCTCAAGGCTCTGTGTAGGTCAGGTTTTCTTAATTGCGTTTACGTAAGGGCCATTGCTATTAAATATTATGATCTTGCAATTATTTTGGTGGCCAGAAGTTAGTAAAAAATACAGAATTAATGTAAGCTAAAATATGAATAAACCTTACAATGGTTTTACATGAAATAAAATTCTAATCCCTAAAAGTCATTTCATCACAAGTACACAGAAATAAATACAACAGAATAAACATATAAGAAAATCACTTTAAATAGATTGGTGTGTTTATTTGATTTCTGACATTTCGATGGCGAGCCAGGGCTCATCTGTTTTCGGGTCGATTCTGTCCCGCGGAATGCCTACTGAGAAGGCCTGGTATATGAAGTTTACGGTAACGTATATATTTACAGTTTAAGACTTTCTTTATTGCATTTACCAGTGATAATTACATTGTGTTGTATTATCTCAGACACTAACATTATAACAGTGACGGAATATAGGCTATACAATACATTGCAAAGTTGCATGTCAGTATTTTAAGAAGAAAATGTGCTCTTCTAAGGAAAAGAAAATATTATATGAACTTGGTTTGTAAACTGCACATATTCTGTACAACAGTTTACAGTACATAACGTTATCGTATTAAACCAAGGACTGGGTCATTTTACTCCGAAGTGCCATCGTAACTTATATGTTAACATAGTTTAATACATTGTAATGACGACGTAATACTATCTCTCTCTCTTATATATATATATATATATATATATATATATATATATATATATATATACACATATACATAAACACTGACTGACATATCAAACTGCACCCCAAACCTCTGAACCCAGAACCGTGAAATTTTTTGTGTGGTTTCCCCTCAGGTCGTAGGCGAGCGTTTAGAAAGGATTTTTCGAAATTCGAACTCTAAGGGGGTGAAAAGAGGTGAAATGTACGAAGGAACATCGATAGAACTCGAACCCGACGGTCTTTCATCGTGATTTTTACTTCACTAGGACACACATAAAAATGCATATGAGTCAAATTAAGGATTTTTCGAAATTCAACATTTATGGGGTTGAAAAGACCTTAAATGTGTTTACGATTAAATTAAATAATATAGGAGTTTCGTCCTACAGTTCTATCGAATCCTTCGGCATAGAGAGTTGGTATTCACTTCAGAATGTTTCTTTCGTAAATACCCATAAAGAATTTTAGGATTATTTGAAATTCAACCCCTAAGCAGGGGCAAAATGTGTTTTTTAATGAATCGTCTATATCTTTGAAACACAATTGGTTATCCGTCGTGATTTTTACTTAAATTGGTTACGTATACAAATATCTATGACAGGACTCCAAGGCGTACTGAAATTATTTACTTAAGGGGTGAAAATACGTGAAATGCGTTATCGATTATTTCTGTATATCTATGAAACCAATCAAGATATTGAAGTGCTCTTGGCTTTAGATTGATCCTTTTGTAAATATCCTAAGTGGCATTAAAATATATTTTTCAAATTCGGCTCTGAAGAGGGCAAAGAAAAGGTAAAACGTGTTTTCGATTTACAATCGATGTATATAGATCGCATTGATTTTTGTATGGCGACGTGATTTTTATTTAAGATTGATTCTTACTCAAATATCTAAAAAGTAATTTCGGGAATTTTCGAAATTCTCCACTTAAGGAGGTGAAATGGGCTGAAAAGTTGTGAAATGTGTTTTCAATTAATCGTCGATATATATTAAACGCAGCGGGCTTTTTCACGTATAAGAGACGCTAGTAAAGTAGTCTAAAGTGTGATTCATGGCTTTTTAGAAATTCAGCCTCTTAGGTGTTGAAAAGACCCGGAATGTGTTTTAGATAATTATTCGCTATAAATCGAACCCATCGAGATATTCAGTTTATTTTTGCTTCAGGATGATGAATAGGCAAGTGGCCGCAAAATGGTACTAGGTTTTTTTTAAATTCGAACTCCCAGTACTGTACAGGGTTATGTATGATTTTTAATGAACGATCGGTTTTGTTTCGACTGAACGAGCTATCGTCATGATTATCACTTCACTTGAATACTTTAACAAATCTTTAGAGTGTGAATTTAAGATTTTTCGAAATTCGAGACCTAAAGGGGTGAAAAGGCATGTAATTTGTTTTCTATCAGCTGATGATACTTATCTGACCAGTAGAAATATTGAGATGGTGTTCGCGTCAGAATGATGCTTGCGTAAGTATTTAAAATAAGTAATTCAAGTTTTTTTTAATTTTATAAGATAACTTAATTATTAGGGAGATAACTAAGTTTATACACTTCCAAGGCAGACGATACGAAAAGAAGCGCTACCAGTGAGAAACAAATAACTTAGGAGTTTCGCCCCACAGTTCTATCGAGAAATGTTGTACTTCCTCTATGAGCCTAGGAAAGTAATATTTTACTTTAGTTTTCATTTAATAATTTCGGCGTTACGTTGCGCAGTTGTTTGTAGCATCGGTCTATTCTTCCAATGGTTTGTGGTTCAAATTCCATTAAAATTCTGACACAAAAAATGCAAGACAGATTAAATTAGTACAATTAGATGAAGTCGTTCAACAGTGGTAAAATGTATTATGTAGTCTACTATCCACTAAAGTTCATCGACAGCTTCATCCCATTACCATCTCACTAACCTCAATGTCGGGGAACCAAATAGTTTTATAATTTCTGCATAACGTTATCCCGCCAACACTGCCTAATTGCACTCAACTTCAAGTGAAGGTTTCGAAAAAAAAAATGGATGTTATTGAGGGCATCATCACCAATGCTTGTGCTCGGGAGAAATTAGTCTTCATTCAACGTAAACTGCGTATTTCATTCGATTACCCTTCTGCATTTAGAGGTCTGTAAATGCACCCACAACGTCAACTTTGCTGTGACTATAAATATGGCCTAATTGGAGTCGCTGTTATTGGCAGTGACAAACCCAATTAAGATTCCTTTTCGCGTGGACAGCTATAACTACTTATCCTGATGCACAGTTAACTCACTATCATCTTTGTCATTCTAACACTCGATGCACTCGATGGCTGAACTGCCTATATGGTGTACAATGAAATTTTTCAATTAAAGCAAATATTATCTGCTGTGAGTAACACAAGCGAGCAAAGCCGCTGGCGCACTGATAGTCTCTATATAGGGGAGAGTAGCCGATTATGGACCGCCGCCTAAGTTGGACCATGGAATTTTCCGCTCGACTGGTAACACAACTGTGTGTGTGGCCAGTGCGCAGTGTAGCTACCCCCTCCTCCCATGACCTTGCCGAAGGTCGAGTGTCTGGCGCCACAGGCCCGCGCGCAGTGTGGCTTAATGTGTTTCCGTGGTAGCTGGTGTAAGATTAGTGCGACAGCTCGTAGTGATTTACAAAACCACTTGGTAAGTAAACAAATTAAACCTAAGTGTATTGAAAACTGCATTATGTAGGCTACAAATACAGCAGGATGTTCGAAAATAATAATTGTTACTCATTTTAGAATATGTG
>PNEQ01123609.1:6889-34208 GCA_003012365.1 Medauroidea extradentata
GCACCCAGCGCTGTACAAACTCCTCCGCTATGTGGGGATAGGGACGAGGAAGGGTAGATAGATGGAGGGAGGGGGGAATGATACAAACTCCTGCACTAGAGGCGTGGGGTGAGGTGGAGACCGGCCGTCTCTACTCTACTGCTGCGCCAACACTGTGCGCTCAGGTTGCATCCACTGTTGCCAGATAAAGGACTTAAGAAATGTTGTAAGTATAATCCACCCGAACGTTTATTCTGGAAAGGGGTTTCGGTATCATTTGAAAATCTCTGCGTGAGAGGTTTACGGACGTTAAAATTTTTTTCGAATGAAAACGTGAGTATTTTTGAAAGTTGGTTATTACATAGGCGTGTATATTATCATATTAAAATAACAAAAATGACAGTTTCCATTTTTATTTTCTAAAAACAGTTTTTAAATTATTTACTAGAAAGTAAAGCATTCTACCGTATACCGTATAGTGCTATATAAATAAACGCCCGCTGTTAAAATATATACTCGGCAAAAAAATCTCATCGAATTTTTGATGAATAGTTCAGAGTTTATTGACGTTTGAGTATTCAAGTCGTGTGCTCGAAATCGTACATTTCCATACCTCTTAAGGCGGTTGTGCTTAGTTATTTTTCTGACTGGTGCCAAAAACTGTAATATTTTACAACAGAAAGATTTGAAAAATTTTGGGACAACGTGCAGTCACACGTTGCACAATATTGTGGACGCGTTTTCAAAAAATGATGTACCATTCGTCAGCAAAAGTATATTTTGCTTCATTTTGTCTTATTTTCACAGCAAATAACAAGGTACTTTGGATGACGGAATCTAAAAACCCGTTCAGTATATGTAGTTACAAATTAATTTAGATACAAATTATGTCATATTAGTAGAGACATGCACAATTCGCGTTATCATTTGGTAGCAGACTAAACTTCATTTTCGTATACATAACAGAGCGTAATATGCGGTTCAATTGGCCACGAACTTATATGTGTTGTCATTTACGTGTGTTACGTCTTTACAGAGATTGGCCTCTCTACCGTATAAGCATTCTCCGCGGCAAGTCACGACAATATCGGCCAGCGGGAGACGTCGAACAAGCCTATAGTCACTTGGAGTCTAGTCAACTGTCAGAAAATAACGCGAATTTTGTATGACTATAGTTATTATTCATTTGACTGTGCCAATCAGTACACAGATAACTGTGGCACAACACGTCTGTGGTTTGCGGGTTTAACCTCCAGACGTATATTACGGCATCCAATCACTGACCACAAAGCAGAGATGCAGGTGCGCACGTAAGACATTGAAAACAAGTTGAAGCAAAAATCTTTCCTCAAACAACTACCGTTTCCTACAACTACGTTATGATTTGATCTGTTGTGCTCACCTTCCATCACTGCTTGTTTCGATATCACTCGGTTTTAGGATATCGAGGTATGAAACAGTTCATAACACATAGCACAGCAAGGTTCACGAATGAATCTGAGCCTCGCTTTGTACAGTAGTGGTCATGTTGAAGGTTTCTGTGCGACATGTAACCTAAAATATGAATAGAGGCAATGATTTTTGGTGAAAATAATTATGCATAGTTTTGTTTCAGTGTCTCGTGTGCACATCTGTAGCTCTGCTTCATGGTCAGTGATTGGCTATTTTTAACTCTCAACATATTTGGGATCTACCCGCAAATCACAGACGGGTTGTGTCGCAGTGACGTTATTCTCATTGGCACAGTCAAATGAGTGCCACCTCTATACTAATGCACGCTGTCAATGGACGACTTGAAGTACACACCCCCTGACGTCGCCGCAGGGGAAAAATACTGTGGGAAACAAAGCTTGTTTGCAAAATGCTGATTTGTTGGTTGGTAATTGCAAAAAGCAAAAATGTTGCACATTCATAGATTTACACGCAAGTGAAAAAATTAGTAGTTTCTACTTCGTGGTTAAGATACGCAAATACATAAGATTAATGTTTACCTGAAAGAAAAAAACGGCAAATTCCAAACAAAAAAATTAATTTTCTTGACGTACATCTCATCCGGGACATTTGACGCCAAACAGATAAATGAAGGTTATGTTCGGCTGCGGTATCCATGGAGATAGGAATTGTTTCCCACACCTGACTGAAGCTCCGCCTCTTTTCAAGTCGTCCATAACTACGTGCCAGAGCTGGAGATGTGAACGTGAGGCATTTACACAAAATATTGCATAATTCTTTACACCAAAAATCATTGCCTCAAAATATGCATAAGAGACTCGGACACTTCGCGAGTTCATTGACCTGTCGGCTGGACGGCACAGTCCCGTGTACACTTTGTCCTCGGCTACTTGTACATTGGCTGCTGCTCCGGTGAATGGCCAGTTGTACATCTGACAAGGTAACATAGCAATCAGTGAATGTTTCGTGCAGGTGGTTTGCTATTGGTTCACAGTCCTCTAGCAAGAGTTTCAACATCAGTCGTCCAATCGCAAAATTAATTAACGTGTGCAGGAATTTTAAACATAAAGTATTCGCAAATGAATTCGCGAAACTTCCGGGCCTCTGATAATAACTAAGGACACTGACCTATCGCAGGAAAATCTGACTGTTTGCTAGGTTTTAATGTAACATGTCCTTCTTTCGTTATTGGCGAGTCACCACCTGATTGAGCTATGACAACTCTGGTACGCTGCTACTGAAGATTTGAGATTCATCTTTAAACAACTATATAACTATCCTCCAATAATACAAGCTGCACTGTCGTGCAAAGTACGGTCACACGTAATATTCTTGTGATTTTCCACTTTCAATAATAACATCCGAAGTGGTTAAACACGCTTTGAGTTATTTTAACCGTTAAATATGTCACACACACACACACATATATATATAATATAAATACAACATACAAACACACACGTACACGTTTATGTATACATAAACTCCACAGTTACGTTTTCATGTAGTAACGTTTCTTGCCAAATTCAATTTAATTTGGAAAGGGTCCGTGGTGGCCGAGGGGTCAGACCTCTCGCCTCCCACCAAGGTGACCCTGGTTAGATTCCCGGAGAGTTCGGTCTCCGAATTTTCGCATGTGGTAATCGTGCCGGATGATGCCGCTGGTCGGCGGGTTTTATCGGGGATCTCCCATTTTCTCCGCCCTTTCATTCCGGCGTTGCTCCATACTTACATCATATTACCACTCACCAGCGCTAAAGACCTCGATGTTAAGAGCGGACCAAAATCTCACTTCACTTCTGGGGGGGGGGGGTTATCATTATTCACGTCGAAAATGCATCTAAGAAGTTTTAAAAATAAGTATCTGTGCGAGTCTACTGCTTGCCTCAGAGTTATGTCAATGTGTATTACTATACAACGCTATTCATCTTTATAGGGGTGATCACTGTTAACTGTGACCTACAAAACATATTAACATTCCTAGAAACTTGAACATATACTGTACTGTGTTGCCATCAACAAAGAGGGGGGAGGGGCCCAGTGATCTGATTAAATATCGCTACCTATTTGTACCGACGCAGCGCAAGTGGAGAGTAAGTAAAACGGGCCTTCTATTTCGTGTGTGTATTTAATTCCAATGCAGCGCAAACAGACGCAACGCAAGTGCCAATTTTGTGTTGCGTCCATAAAAAAAATATATTTAATCGGCCCTAAACACGCAAACATTATCTTTTTTAATAAATGATATTTGACAAACCTTTCACAGGGACCTGGAAATCCTACTATGCTGTACAGAGCCTCGTACGTTGTACGAATGAAACATGTTTTGTCACGACGTTCAATCAGAGTGAGAGAGATATTGGTCAGCGCTTAACATCGCGGTCTTCAGCGCCGGTGAGGGGTGACATGAGGTGAGTATGGAGCGGCGCCGGAATGGAAGGGCGGTGGAAACGGGAGGTCCCCGAGAAAACCCGCCGACCAACGGCATCGTACGGCACGATTCCCACATCAGGGACCCGACCCCGCCGGGAATCGAACCCGGATCGCCTTGGTGGGAGACGAGAGGTCTGACTCCTCGACCACCGCGGCCCCCCATTTCAATTAGAAACTTCGTAAAATGGTACTTATTGAAACTCCTCTGAGAATAAATGTGTGTAAATCTTCGCGTGTAAGCATTTATTTGAACGAGAAAGACATAGGCTATTATTCATAAAGATATCTATTTGCGAAAGTTGTTCTCTATTTACGTAACTGACGACCACAGTTGAAACTGCTGACCATGATTTTTACGAAGTTAACATTTTTGGAATGTATTAAGGGAAAAGCCGAAAATGTTCACCTTATTTTAACATCAGATGATCATCTTCTAAAAGTAACTTCTAGCCTTACATGACAAATGAGTTACAAAGAAGTGTATGTCGTAATTACTTCAAAATTGTATTACTAATATATCGTCAGCTTAGTGCAAGAACTGGGTAACTTAAATTTACCAAGATTTAAGTTATCTGCAGATGTCTACACTACCCTTATGATTGTTCCTTTTGATATGTATACATTTATAAATGTATTAATTAGGAGTATTGATGCATGACAAATTTGAATTTCAAAAAATAACTATTTATGTGACAAATGCAATTTTCATTGTTATAGTTGAATATTTCCTGCTACATAGTTACGTAGTTGTAGCATTAAGCCGACGATATTATTTATTTACACAGCTTAATATAAAACCTATTAAGTTATTATTTTACTACATATTTAATTCAATTTTTGCTCTCTTCACATCCACATTAAAAATCTACATGTTGCGGGATGCCATTTCAACGAAAACGGTGCGGCTTAAAGTTTAATTGTCTTAAGTTACATGGTACGTTTCGCTCACAAAAATTACGCAGAGCAAGTTCAGCGCATAGAATTACGTATCGAAGTAAGTCTCATTTTTCATTAAATGCGCAGTTACGGAATAACTGCGTATGAACAAGAGGTAATTGATCATGCGCTGCAAACTGACGTCGCCTGTTGAACTTGCAGCAGAAACCCGCACAGCACTAGGATATTATAGACTCTCAAATGCCAATTTTTCATAAAAACTCTGTCATAAATTGTAACAACTTTTTTTGTACTGAAAATTTGTTGCTCAAAAGTAGTTTGTATGAAAACTGATACATTTTATGGGATACCTCACTATGAGTGAATGTTGATGATTCGTTGAAAACATAATAAAAAAATTATAGACTCAAGAAACCAAACAAAAATGTATAATCCAGTGTTCTTATCTGTTTTCAATATGTAGTCGGTTTATCTAGGAAGAAGGAAGACAAAACCAAAATTAGAGTAACCCAATAGGTATAAAAAAACGTGTGTGAAAATGACTACAAATGGACTAAAACGACAACCTAGAAGAACGTAGTAGCTACAGTATAATTGATGACAGTTACGTATAGACGATATAACGAAGTTACGACAGCAATGGGCTTCCTTCACAACCGATGCAACGTTTCGGAAACTGGTGGCAAATATTTTTTTTTCAGCAACTAACTTAATTTTAATAAAAAAACAATATTTTCTGTAGTTATTTTAGAAATAAATGTGCGCAAAATTAGTTTGCAGTCGTTCATTTTAAAAATAATTCTTTGCCGCAGTAAAATGTGTGTTGTGGGAAACAATATGACTGGATTTATTTGCTTGGACATACTCCATTGCGAAATAAATGACTGTCAAAAGAAAACTAAAAATATGTTTTAGTGGCCCTGGTGTTCTTTAATGTACTGTACTATTGTGGACATACGCCACTGCAATATTGTATCGTTCCAGAAATCTTAGTATGAGACTTAGGGCTGCATCCATAAACGGCTTTCGAATGACAACCAACTGCTCACCAATACTTTCTCTATGGGGATAACAGTTGGTTGTCATTCGAAAGCCGTTTATAGATACGGTCCTAAGAAAACACTTCACCTGATGACGGGAGCAAACGACAGCTCCCGAAACGTCGTGAAGTGTGGGTCTTAAGAAACCTACAGTGTTATTTTGTGTCGTCATCGTTGTGTCGTCTAGTTTGTTGTCTATGACGACGTCGTTGTTATCCTGTCTTGAGTCCATTATTGTTTTCGTTCCAGTATTGTAGGTGCTGTCTTAATTGTGGTGTTCTGAGTTTTTCAGAATATTTGGTTTGTCTTTCCGACTTCTATTTTCGAATGTTTGTTGATGACTAATTACTTATGGAATCTTTCGTGTTCTGTTGTTTTGGTTTAGGAATGTGTTGACTACAGCGAAACTAAGCTTGTTTTCTCATTATTTCGTTTGGTTAATCTTAGCCTACCACTAAGATTTCTGGAACAACACAATATTACAATGGCGTATGTCCACAATAGTACAGTACGTTATTCTGTCCCATTGTAAGAAACATTCGAAGACACCAAGGTTCTTTGTTACCATCATAAGACCTTTTATTGAAGTCGCAAGGGTCTGTAATATAAACAAGCAGTTTCTCCGTTATATCTCTCTCCTCATTGCATGGCGACGCTTTCCGTTCTGCATGTTGGATAGCTGGTACTAGTTTCCTGTGACATGACCTGCGTATAAGACGCCTATCTAGGTTTCTATTCTGTAACTTCACTTCTAGTCAAGATCGCGATCTGCCACTGTATTTCTAGAGCGACAGCAATACAGATAGTCATTCGGGACTGTCTTTATGTTGTACTAGTTGGTTCCCGCAACTTCGTTGACGGGGTTTTCAATTTATTGTGATAATATTTCCGAAACAAAAAGATTTGAAAAGTGCTAAATGGGGCAAAATTATGTTAAGGGTAATTAATTTATGTTTAGTAAAATTTTTGAAAAGGAAAATCATCCCTAAATTTTTTTTGGTGCCTCGTTCTGCTTCTGCACCCCATTTTGACCCTCCTGCCTCCAAAAATTAGTTTTTTTTTTTTTTCGACTGAAAACTTCGTAGACGCACACACAACTCAACCAAAGTTTTGTAGCTTTTCCCCTTAAGTTTTTGGGTGTCCCGTTCTGACCCTCTACTCCGTTTGGCCCCCCTGCTCCCCATATCACCCAGCAAATTGGTAAAAAAAAAACTTCTAGGGCCACTGTTATGTAGCGGCTAGTGAGCTCGCCTCCCATCATAGCGAACTGGGTGCAATTCCTGAATAAACCTCAGACAGATTTTCTGCATTTTATTAACAATGCCATATCTACAGACTATTTAATATGCCCGTTGTGTGCAATCACCAACATGTCTTGCAGAAGATCGTATTCCAACCGAGCAACACGTCTTTTGTAGTCGAGAATCAATGCAAGGTCTTCATTCGAAGGAAAGGCAAGGAATGTAACGGAGCGATTTGTGCAGCTTTTGACAGTGATGTCTTGTAAGTCGATGAAGGTGTCGGTCCCCGTAGCTCTGTCGGTAAAGCGTCGGTCTATGGTGCGAGGGGTCCCCGGTTCGCATCTGGGCTCGGGCATGTTTGTTGTATTGTCCTTCACCTCTTGTTACCCTCATCGGCTCTTAATACTTCGTTGATAAAAGGCAGTAATATATTCACATTCACCCCATAATAAGGTGAATAACGTGAGATTGAAGTGTTACTGGAAAGGAAAACAGAGGTAAACGAAAGACCCATCAAGTCATCATGTATTAGCCACAATTCCCACATGCAGAAAATCTGCCTGTGAGGCTATTCAGGAATTACACTCAGTTCGCTATGATGGGAGGCGAGCGCACTAGCTTCTACATAACCACGGCCGCTGTGAATATGAAGCATAAGGGTGTCTGGTGATGTAATCGTTTATCTCAACTTTCATTTCGATAATATTAAATTTGTTTAGTTAAATAACTGACTATTACCACATGTATTAATATTTCATTTTATTCTTTACAAATACAAATTAAACACATAGTCACACAAAATACGTTTTAATAATTTCCAACATGTGTAATATTTTTTATTTCAATAAAGTTACATTTAATTATTTATTCATATACTGTACTAAATTCAACCTAATAACTGATTTTACATTGTGTGAATCTTCTGCATTACGTTATGTTTTTACATTTACTGCATCAATGTTTGTTAATTTAAAATACTGATTTTTACTAATTAATTGGCCATACTATACGGTATTTTTTCCACTGGCGGGTGATCATTTATGTGGCCTATTGATATCTATTTACCTCGTGCAAACTAGAAGCATCTTTCAGAACCAATCACAACTTTCGTGAAAGTGATTTTTTTTCACCCCACGAAGCTGTACTCTCAGTGACCTGAAATATGTTTTTAAATGTGACGACACTAATCACCTTTGGTGTGTACAAATTTCGTTTCACATGGACCATTACTTTTTACACTATCAGTAAATGCTTAGCTCGGGGTAGAGTACAGCCTATTTTTCTTTTAAAAAAAAATCATTATTTTTAGACGGTTGCGAATCGGATTATACAAGTTTGGTATATTTGGTAGGTCTTGGGCCCCTCTTTCACCCGCCTCTTTATTTATTTTCACTTCCGTAACATCCTGTGTGTGTGCGTATGTATATGTGAAGGACGTGACGATAGCCCGTCATAACTTTTCACCTCCTTAGGTGTCAAATTTTGAAAATTCAATACACCACATTTAAGTAAGCATTAATCTTAAGCAAAAATCACGTCTATATCTAAAAATTCTGCGAAGTCGATATACATCGATTACGAATCGAAAATATGTTTTACCTTTTTTTGTACGTCTTTTGAGAAGAATTCGGAAAATTTCGTAAAATATATTTTCAGTCTTCACGTAAGCATAATTTTGAAGCAAACAGCACTTCGATATCTCGACTGGTTCGATAGTTATGGAAGAATTACCGAAATCACATTAAACATCTTTTTACCCTCTTAATTAAAGACTTTCGAAACGTCTTGAAATCCTGTGTTATATATTTGTATACTTACATAACTTAAATAAAAACCTGACAGCCCATTTTGTTCGAGCTGTACAGACGATTAATAAAAAACACATTTCCCCTCTTTTTACACTATAGGAGTCGAATTTCGAAAAATCGAAAAACCACTATTTAGATATTCACATCAGCATCATTTTGAAATAAAAAGCAACGAAGGGTTCGATAGATATCGATGATTAATCAAAATCACATTTCAGGTGTTTTCTCCCCCTTAATGGTTGAATTTTGAAAATCCCTTAAATTGGCTAGTAAGCTTTATTATGATTCTCCATTGAAGTAAAAGTCACGACGATAGGCCGTCGGGTTCGAGCTATGTAGACGAATCTTATAAAACACATTTCACCCCTTTAGACCTCCTTAGGGTACGAATTTCGAAAATAATTCCTTAGTGCTTACCTACGATCTAAAGGGAACACAATACAAAGAATTTCACATTTCTAGGTCCAGCGGTTTGGACTGCAGTTTGATCAGTCAGTCAGCCAGGACTCACTTTTATGCATAGAGATTATGTAACACCTCTCTTTACCAGAATATCATATAATTGGCTACACTGCACGATATACTCGGAAATCTTCACGCATCCTGCTAAATTATATTTTCTCAGTTTTACAGCGTGTTTCGAAATACCTATTACCTAATGTTGTTAAATATTATTGTAAATATTTTGTTTCATTTTAAATTTACAAATGAATGTTATAACATAAATTTCAATCGGCTCTAAAGCACTTGTATAAGAAGTTAACAAACGGCACCTTAACGAGATAGCAGCACAAGTACTGTATTACAGTACATCTTATTGAAAAGATAAGAGCGTGAGTTCTGTGTTAAATTTGTCGTTCACGCTGGCAGTAAAAGTTAATATACGCAATGTCGGTGGTTTAAAATGCCTCACGTTGTGCACTTGCTTTAATGCAGGGAGATGAATTAAGTACGAGTATGTACGAGAACAACAGCCACAACAGCTGAACGATTATATAAAATTCCAACTTGTGCGACAGAGGCAAATGTGGTTTACAAACTTAAATATGTGTTACCTTTCCGAAAATTGTAAAACAGTATAATGGCGCATTTTCCAAACGGAAAGACAAAAGTTTGCAACGATTAAAATATTGCAATTGTTGCTGTGTTGGTACACCACACAAATCACAATGAGATAACGAGAAATCAGTGTGAACATAAGGTGGTTTAGAGTTTTTTGTATCAAGGTCCATATATTCAACAGTTTTTTCGAACATTATTTTTAAATTCTAAAAGGGAGCACGTATAGTAAAATCCGTTACATAAATTTATCAAAAATTGGGTTTTCCTATGCAGTCTTATTTTCTTTTTTTTTTTTTTAATTATCAACGTACATTATTTTTTTAAAATCTAAAACTAAACAAAAGCTATATTCTTTTGCTTTGGGAAAAATAAGGCTACGTAGTAAAACCAATTTTGATACAAAACATGGCTTTACTCTAGCCAACTACCTATTGGTCAAATCAGTGCATTAAGTTATTCTTTCATTTACATTATTTTCTTAGTTAATAATGACATGACATAAAAAACATGCTTAAGAACGGGTTTCCTGAAAGTGCGCGTGGACTTGTAAAGTCTTCACAAACCATTGATAAATACAGTTGCAACTACCAATGTTGTTGTCAGGACACGTAACTTTATACAGGTAACCACAAACATAGTAACCCGATTACTGTCGTGGGAGACCAATGAACCATCCCACGCAACTTGTATGTAGAGATGATGGTATATCGCGAAAATGTTTTGTGCCAACATTCTCTTGAAAACGCCGTAGTTAATTAGAACACACAAGATTAGGTGATGTACATCTGACACAACGTAGCTGTCTGGAAACCAATAACAGGCATCGAATATTACAGTAACGGGATTCTTATAGGCTCAGTCAAATAGGGCAACAGCTCCACATACAAGCGAACGCCAGTAATCTTCTGGTAAGCTGAACGAGTGTTGAAACCCAGCAAACAGTAAAATTTTCCCGCGATAAACCATCATCTGTAATGAGTCATTTGTGGGGGAAAATTTGACTGTTTGCTGGATTTCAACGCACGTTCAGCTTATGAAAAGCTCACTGGCTTTCCCTTGTGTGTGAAGCTGTTGCCCTCGTTGACTGAGCCAATAGGAACCCCACTATTGTAATATATGTTGCAGACAGCTACGGAGTGTCAGGTGTGTATCGCACAATCATACATGTGGCGAGAAACTACAGTGTTTTCAAGGTTATGTTAACACAAAACATTTTCGCGATATACCATCATCTCTAATTAAATGTACTAATTACTATGGAGTGATCATATATTGCGTTATTATTTGCCACCAGACTGGTCTCTAATGTGTCCGACTTCTGTTGTTGGTTGAATAATATCACTGGCCGTTACTGCACATAATATAACATTAACAATATTTGCCTTACTGCTTGTATGGTTGGCAGCGATTTACTGTATATAACTCCGCGTAGTCCTACTTAAATGCAACAATATTGAAATGTAATCTCTGCAATCGACATATTTGTATTGCATATAATTAATAAATTGTTTTATCAAACCATAACGGATCCTACCGACTGCACAATTTATCTTACACGCGCAAACATCAAGTGACGAGTACAAAGAGGCTAGACATTTCCTTTTGTTAGCCGTTATTTGCGGAAAGATACGAATTGGCTGAAAATATAACTTTTGCCGGCATTTTTAGTGCTCTTCTTTAACCCGAACCGCCTATATGTATGGCGCGCCTGAAGAACTTTTACAACCAATGATATAAAGTCTACTGTGAATGCCCACTAACTTGTAATGCGGGCACACAAATATTCTAATGCCCGGAGCTAAAAACGTGTGTTCGGATAAGCATAGGCCAGTGAAGTCTAGCCTATCGCCTTGTAATAACAACGCTAAATTTGCATTTCTGTAATAAGGATCTAAAAATGCCTCGTCGTAATGTTAACCGGCACAATAAATTACTTCAGTCTCGCGAGGTGTACTTGACACGGATTTTGGTCAGCAAACTCTTGCTCGATTCTGACATTTTCCACTTCAACAAAGACTATGACTTTCCTACTCACTTGATGAATTGTGAGAATTGAATCATTGGATGCATCCTCCTTTTATTTTCGTACACAAGTCTTGAGCAGCTTTAATTATGTGGTAAGTAGCCTAATGATAAATGTTTGCAATTAACTACATGTTAGTAAAGGATGTTCATGTAGATAGCATCAGTGGACTGAATTGATGTATTTCCGTGGAGCTGCTGCTATGCTGCGTGGTAAAGCATAAACTGTGATACATTTTTTCATTGAATTAATTAGCGCCTACGTATGTTTAAACTCGACGTTTTATTGTAAACTGGTAAACGTACAAAATTAGCTCGTTTGGGTTACACTCTTCAGTTCAAGGTATATGCTGGTTTTCTCTGACAATCGAGATCTTAATATTATGTTAAGAAACTGTGGTTTAATAATATCCCCAGGCACGAGAGAGTTGAAGGTATACAATTTTCTATCGTAATTATGTGTAATGAATATTGTTCTGGATGTATTATTTTCTAACAAGGTATAATTAATTCAGTAATTGTACGAATTAGACGAAGTCTCGTAATTATTTTATCAACGAGAGTCATATTATTAAAGTTATTAAAATTTTCACAGAAAATGTGGAATTGCAGGTAAGCATGAGCGGCTTATTTTTCAATAACAGAACAGCCTAAGTGGCATCATTTTAAAAATTTACTAAAGTATTCAAAAAATAATTGTAGCAGCGCAAAAACAAACATCCCAACAGCAAGCAAACCATTACCCACTCATGTTATTAAATCGATTACTTGTTTTATCAGGTTGCTAAATTTTTGGGGATTAAGGTCAGACATTACTGAGGTCGTACTGAACACTACATTTTCAAATAGTTTCGTAAAATAATTTTCTCATTATTATTTGCGTGTTATTTCCAGTTCTCGGGTAGAAAGTAGATATCAAACTACGAGAAAAATTAATAATGGAAAATAAAGGATTGGTGTATTAATTTTTATCTAATAACAAGTAAGCAATTTAATTAAATTTCGCATTTTGTGTCTAAATAGCGAAAAATACGATTTATTGAATAGCGTTTTTAACAGGGTTTATTTGAAGGAACAACGCAGTAATAAACATATATTCTGCGATAGTAAATACTAGCGATGTTCTTAAGGCAACACGAATACAGTAGAAAGAACTTCAACAAAACGTAGAAATTCTCACACATCTCTATTTTTTTTTTCATAACACTACACCTAACTGAGTTACGTTTCACTCCATCCGCCCTAAATGGCTAAACTATAAATTCCTTTTTTTTTTTTTTTTTTTTTTTAAGATTCTAACACAGCTAATAATTTTACTGTATGCATAATAAGGAAGGTACAACATTTATCTTATTACCTTCTGAGCTATGTATCCTACGCAGCTACACATTCTGTGTTTAAATTAATAATGGGCTTATTTCATTTCCATAACAATTTGCATCGTGGCAACACAAGTATAGCTGAGTGCTAACACAGTTTTATATAAGGAAGAGTAAAATTTAAGATATAATTAAATCAATATAAAACTACACTTATTTACGTGTTTCAGTTTTGTCGAAAATGAATTATTTGTATTATTAATTATCGGTTGAAGGCGATTTTACAATAAAAATTTTGCAGCATTGATCCCACGTAGTGTTTAAATGTCTCTTTCCTACTGAGCAAAAATAAAACCTGGTTAATAAAATGTGAAGTGAAGAGATTTTAGCCTGCACTTAACATCTAGGTCCTTAACGCTTGTGAGGGGTGACATGACGTGAGTATGTAGCAGCGCAGGAATGAAGGGACGGGGGAAATTGGAGATCCCCGAGAAAACCCGCCGACCAGCGACATCGTCCGGCACGATTCCTCACGTGTGACAATCCGGGGATCGACGCCGCCGGGAATCGAACCCGAGTGATCTGACGATTCTGTACCGCAGCCCCTCGGGTTGATAAAATACGTTACTTCTGAGTGTTACTAGGTTTAATTCCAAGTTTGAAAGTATTTCTGAGAAGGGATTGCGACCAAGTCTTTTTGGCGAATCGTGAATAATAAAAAAAAATTGCAGGCAGGTTTAAAAGTACAACACAGATGTAAGATAACTTACAGAACTGTATCAACTTACAGAAAACACACAAACGAGAACAATAATCGAGTAGAAGCACATAACTTCAAACTGCCATACGTTGAAATAACAAGAGTTAGAAAATCTGAATATTTTTTTAGTACGTTACCAATGACAAAGTGTGATTGTTGTTTTCTAATGGAATCAATATCGTATCGGACTACTGTGTTATATATGCCAGCAGGAATCAATAAACAGAGCATTCTCCTTCCTCGCCTCTTAAACGCTACTGGCACCTACCAAGCTGTTTCACAGGGAACTCAAGAGATGTGAAGAGATTTTAGCTAGCGATAAACGGCGATGTTTTCAGCTGTGGTGAGGGGTGATATGAAGTGACTATGAAACAATGAAAGGGAGGGGGAGAATGCAAGCACATCAACGGCATCGTGGGCGTGATTCCCAAGTTTGAAATCCCGTGTCAACCGTGGTGGGCGGCAACTCAGGCTGGGTTCTAAAAACTCAACATAGCACTCGCTCTCGCACTCACACTAGCTCCCAGAACCTCTACAAATGTTTTTGGAAAGCATACACTCGCACTCTACTGTCAACGCTGCATCCGGTGTCGTCTTAAGTATTATAATTATTATTTGCCATACCTGAGAATATATTGCATGTAAAATGACAGCATTAAATAAACACAACTCAGAGAAGCGCACGTAGAGTTGGCATTGAAAATTTATTTACAAACGCAACCCACAGTCGCGTTTTCGGACTCACTTTGCATTATGGAACAACACTCTCTCGCTCCTTCCCTCTTTCTCTCGCTCTCTATCTCTCTCTACCTCCCTCCCTCTTTAATGTTTAGGGTCCTGTAGTTTTCGCGAAAAAAATTTTGCAGCACTTTGTTTCAGTGCCTTACGTGCGCACCTGCATCTCTGCTTTGTGGTCGGTGATTGGATGCCTTAACATACAACGTCTGGAGGTTAAACCCACAAATCACAGACATGATGTGCCACAGTTATCCATGTACTGATTGGCACAGTCGAATGAATAATAATTCTGCAAAAAAAATCACTCTGACAATAATCATGAAGTTGAGCTGCAGGTGTGCACGTAAGACACTGGAACAAAGTGGGGCAAAAATCTTTTCGCGAAAACTACCGGGCCCTGCTAATGTTACTTCCGAGTGAGAGTGCGCGGGTATGAATATTTGTGGTAATTAGAACTCTTCCTCAGCTCGAGCCCTATAGAGACACATACACGCTTCGCCATTACACGTATCCTATTAATGGCGTAAATTAAATTAATTATACATAAGTGTATAATACGTAGTGACTTGCAAATTTCGCGGATTCAATGTCGTGCATGTTAGAATGCACTGTTCTGTGCATACTAAAGCCACGTCTACTCGTTCATTGTGTGCTGTACCAGTGAGTAGCAGCTAGAGGACAAATAGTCGAGACTTGAGTATACACAGCGCAGTGGATTCTAACATGCAGGGCTTGAATTTGCGAGAATTCCCTCTATATAATGTGTATAGACGTTTACGTTTCTCCTTATTTTCAGGCAGCAGACTAGACATCAAATTGCTGTAGACTCGTTCCACCTTCCCTGTTGGCCGAAAATATTATCTGCCGGGGAAGTGGTAACTCTGGGGTGGAAATTTACATACTCGTGGGCAATCTAACTACTAGAGACCTGAAAAATTCGCGTTTTCTTTTATGAGCAAGCTAGAATTCCAGCAACTACAGGTCTGTATCACTTTCACAGTTGACTTACTCGACACTTCCTGGAAGTATCTGAGCCAATAATAAAACTGTATCTGAATACAGGCCCATTTCACTGTCAGCGAGAAGTTAATAGACAGCTGCTGCCTACATTATTTCGCATATATTCTTGGAGGCTAGCCTACATGTCATTGAACCCGCGACTTATTCCGGTCTCTACTAATCACTAGAGATGATGGTTTATCGCGGGAAAACGTGACTGTTTGCTGGGTTTCAACGTATGTTAAACTAATGAAAAAATTACTGGCTTTCGCTTGTGCGTAGAGCTGTTGCGCTATTTGACTAAGCCAATAAGAATATCGCTATTGTAATATTTGATGTCTGTTATTTTATATAGACGTATAACACCCAGCCATTCATGTCGCGAGAAACCACAGTGTTTTCAAGGGTATGCTGGCACAAAAAAATTTTCGCGCTATACCATCATCTCTAGTAATCACTAGAGACATGCAAAATTCGCGTTATTTTCTGACAACTGACTAGACTCCAAGTGACTATAGGCTCGTTCGACGTCTCCCGCTGGCCGATATTGTCGTGACTTGTCGCGGAGAATACTTACACGGTAGAGAGGCCAAGCTCTGTAAAGCGTAACACCGTAAATGAGAACACACAAAAGTTCGTGGCCAATTGAATCGCAGATTATGCTCTGTTGCGTATAGGAAAGTGAAGTTTAGTCTGCTACCAAATGATAACGCGAATTTTGCATGTATCTAGTAATCACAGATTCTGCTCTGTTGTGAACAAGTCAGTGAAGCCTAGTTTGTCGTCATAAAAACAGTAATTTCACAGGTCCGTAATAACGTGGAGTGTTATCAAGAAGTGTACTGACCCTTGCATGCCTTGCGGTGGGTGATGGGGCGGGCAGGGTCGCGATAGTAGCCTTCCTTGCAGTAGTGACAGTGACGTCCTGCAGTGAAGTGTCGACACTTGAGACACACACCGCCGCTGACACGTCCTGACAGCTTGTACAGCTCCATGTTGAACCGGCAGCGTCGAGCGTGCAGGTTGCAGTTGCATGCTGCCAACACACACACAACACACCCACTCTTACATACACGTAACATATACGATTCTTGGTGGAAATAATTTTGCACCAGTTTGTTACAGTGTCTTACGTGTACACGTACAGCCCTGCTTAAGAGGTATGGAAAGATACGATATCGAGTGGACGACTGGAATACTCAATCTTCAATAACATCTGAACTATTCATCACAATTCTGTGAGATTTTTTCCCGAGTAGATATTTTATCATCGGACGTTTATTTATATAGCACTATGATGTAGTATGCTTTACTTTCGAGAAAAAATTAAAAACTTTTAGAAAAATAAGGGCTGTAAACCACAAAACCTTTAAAAAATGGAAAACTGTCATTTTTAGCATTTTTAATATGGTAATAATATCAGGCCTCTATAATATCCGAATTTCAAAAATACTCGCGTTTTGATTTGTAAATAATTTTACCATCCGAAAATCACTGCGCGAGAGGTTTACGGGTGATAAAATTATTTTCAAACCAAAACGATTGTATTTTTGGAATTCGGTTATTATAGAATCATAGATACTATTAGACTAAGACTTATAAAAATGTCAGTTGTCCTTTTTTTTTGTGTAGATTTTGTGGTTTCAACCCCTTATTTTTAAAAATACAGTTTTTATTTTTTTACTCTAAAGTAAAGCATACTACCGCATAGTGCTATGTAAATAAACGTCCAATGATAAAATACATACTCTGCCAAAAAAAAAATGAATTTCGATGAGTTCAGATTTACTTGACGATTGATTATTTCAGTCGTCCACTGGACATCGTACCTTTCAATACCTCTTAATGACCAGTGATTTGATGTTTTTAACTCTCACCGTCTTGGGATTCAACCTGCAAATCACAGTATTGTGGTATCACAGTCCCTAATAGCATTGGCACATGCACAAAGACACGATGACAATAACCACGAAGCAGAAATGTAGATGTGCACACAAGGCGGCATTAAAACATGCTGGTGCAAAATTCTACTCATAAAAAATCTACTTGTCGGTTACTATAGTAGACAAACCAGCCTGCAATGACATTAATGTAATAGAGACCCGGAAATTTTGCGTGTTTCAATGACCTTACTGCCTGGACTCCACGTTACTTAAGATATGATTAAATCAGTATAAGGCTACACTTATTTACATGCCTCAGTTTTGTCAAAAATGAAATATTTATTTTATTAATAATTGGTTGAAGACAATTTTACAATAAAAATCTTGTAGCATTTATCCCACGTAGTTTTTGAATGTCTCTTTCCTACTGAGCAATAATAAAACCGGGTTAGTAAAATGTGAAGATATTTTGGTCTGCGGTTAACATCTAGGTCCTTAGCGCTGGTGTGGGGTGACATGATGTGAGTGTGGAGAGGCGGTGGAATGGAGGGACGGGGTAAACTGGAGTTCGCCGAGAAAACCCACCACTCCAGTGGCGAAGCGTGTCCGTGTTCCGAGGCAAGCTACAGTAGATTAGACTATACACACTTTGAGCACGTGGCATTTATATGGTGTGTTGTGGAGCCCGAAGTGTATTACTGGATAATTCATCCCTTGCTGCTTGTACGCTTCTGGCAGAATAGTGTTCCTGCCCCTACGCTCCATTTAATATAAGTTTGGTAAAATTTGACAGCTACTCATGGGCAGTAATTTTCAATATTTTGTAATTTTCAGCACAATGCAAGACAAACTTTGCAGCATAACAGGCGAAATTGACATTTATGGCTCATTTTAGATCAAGAAGTAGGTGTCAAAATTTACCAAGCTTATACTAAACAGAGTATACCAGTGTAATGTTCCACATATAACTCAAGAGCTAGTCATTGCTGAGCAGCGCATGCCTTGAAACACTCCAGTCTTCGCCTCTGCCTGTCCTCAACTTCTTATTCACTGGCTGCTGCTACAGTGAGTGGCCAAGTTAACACGGCAGTCCGTGAGTGTTTTCATCCAGGTCTGATATTGTTTCACATACCTAAAGAAGAGTTTCATTAACAGTAACCCAATTGCGAAAGTAATAAACGTGCACAGGAGTTTGAAATCTAACGTCTTATCATATGAATTTGCAGAATTTCCGGGTCTCTAAATATTAGTAAGGACAGGAAATTACACTTGATTCAAATATCTCCATATTATTCCGTATATCTATTCTGAAAAAAAAAATAGATCACTTCAGCCACATTACAATTTGTAGTGTACTCTAATCAACATAACACATACATAAAAAATTTCCATAGAATAAAAATTGTAATATACGCGTTCCTAGGAAACAAATTTTAAAAAACTGCCTGGGTGGGATCTGATAGCTCTTTTAGGATTGGCATGAATAATAGTCTTTAAAAATCAAAGCTCTCTTTAGCGTAATAGGGCAAACTGACCATGCATCTTAATATATTTTACTATCGTCATAAACTACTTCGCGGGCTTCACAAAACTGGAAAGGATCTGTACAGCCAGTTCACTAGGTTACCAACAGAGAGAATGCATGTGTAGTTTCGGCAATAAGTGGCCAATGTAAGTTATCAAATATGATATCACTATTAAAAAGTATCACGTGTTTATGTTACTGAAGTTCGACGCCTTAGTATCACAGAGTGGGGTAGGTTTTGAGTGGTTACGCCTTGCATACAACTATCCTAAATATTTTGAGCCTTATCTTGATAGTTCATAGGCCTGCAGTTTCGCCCCTGATCTGGCGCTAAATGTGCTCGGTCTTTCATTTTAGGTTGGTTAGTCGTCCGAAAACCGCCAAGGTGCCTCTGACAAACAGTCCTAAAATATCCCTAAAAAGACAGCTGCACAACTTAATTTGTCACATTTTTTACATACATTATTATTCCTCTGTAGCAATAAAATAAAATCCCTAAAATCGAACTTATCCTCAACACTTTTAGTGCCGAAGGACACTTGTTCTTCAAAAGATTTTCACCGCGCAAGAGAGAATAACTTAACGTATACATTTACAAACCTCTTGATTATTAGTCGCGTATCTTTATGAGAAAAGGTTTCTCACTTGATTTCGCCTATCATATTAAGATAATTCACACGCCGGTGATTCGCAAGCAGGCCATACGTATAAGAGTTGAAATAATCCTATAAATGGCGCCGACATGAACTCTACAGTGTTTTTAAAAGTCAAGCAATATTTTACAGAACATCAGGTGTCGTTAGTGCAGGACTGGCTAAATAAATGGTATTTGAAGGCAGAGTATGCTGGTATTTGTCCGGTCGGTGCTAATATGCCTGCTTCTTAGTTTACACATGAACCACCGAACTGTACGTGGTTCTGTATGTGACGTCACACCAAGCGTGTCGTGGGCATCTCGAATCTTACTCATAAGTAGCAGCAACACCGCTACAACGTGGTTAGTGACTCCTGCAGCTTGGGTCAAGTATGTACAGTACTGTGTAAGCGCACCTTGCTCTGCAACAGTCCAGCACCCATTGCTAGACGATGTAATATTACGTTCGCCCCATTCAACGTGTTGCGATTATATTTTTTTTCTGTAAAATTATCCATGTTCGGTACAGTCATTGTTATTGTACATTCATAAATCGTTTTTCATGTGAGGCTATTGGCATCAAAAGGAACAATCTCCATTGATTACCAAAATGGAGATACTGACACCAATGAACTGTATAACTCGTCCTCTACGAAACTACATTTTGGTTTTCTTCGATACTCGCATACAATTCATTCTTGTTGACTATGTAAGACAACCCCCAACTAGATAGTGTGGGTAGAAATGCATTTGATAAATAATGACTTCTACTGTAAATTTTAGCACAGTTTTTGATACCAACAACCTCATTTGACTATTATAGATATTTGCATACAAATAATAATTTCATTATTGCATAGGCGATTTGCAGTCAGTTGAAAATTTTTGAGGATGAAAAAAAAAAATACTTTGACAAGAACACCGTCTGGAATACGCTTGGTAAAAGTAAGCAGTGAATTTGAAACCTTATCTTCATGTTTGAACATTTTATCAAAAGTGTACTGTGCTAGTGTCGTGTGACTTACCGAAATTTTGCGTCTACAATTATCATTTCCATTTACATTCTGTACTTGAGGTACAATCCGTGGACGTAAACACTAGGTAGGCACCTGACTGTACAGAATTTTTTCCCATATACAGCAGTGTTGAATAGACTTCGACACGGATAAAGGGCTTCAAAATATTTGCAGCTTATAGGATGTCTTTATGGTGGTTTTTCCCTAATCGTCTAAGGAGAGTGTTCTTTTCGCGACAAAACAGGTTGCAATTACGGGCGCAGTAGTTTCTCATAAAGACGAGTATTTGAGGCACGCTGCAGCGCAATTCAAGCGCCAGGCAAGATGACGCTCCTAAATGAGTACTTTACTACTTTCGTGTCTCGCGTCACTAACAGCTCTGCGCTCTGCGAGTGCAAGCAGTCTGATTGCGACATGAACTTGAGCAATTCTCTGTTTCTGTACTTGGCCGAGTATGCTGCTTCGTGACGAAGCTTAAACAAATTGTGGAAGAAAGTTAAACTACAAACTGAAAATTAAAACTAAATACACCAAGTATAGACTATTCACGTTAAAATGAGCACTGTTTAAATTTTTCTTTTAGCCATTTAACAATCACCTTTACAATTCACAGCATGAAAATATCTCTGAAACTAAAAACTAGTGTATACGTTTCACTACACTCCAAATTTAATATATTTGGCCTCAATAAAATAAGATTTTCGATATTAGAAGAGTTGGGAGTGCTCAGTTTAAAGCGAACAGACTATAACACAATCTGTTATTTATGCATTAAGGGAGGTAAAAAGATTCTCACGGCACTCTGCACACTTCTGAAGGGGGAAAAATATAATACACGACAAAACTGTTCAGTAAGATTGACAGAATTTGGCAATATGTGTGTGCATGACAGCAAAGTATTTTATTTAACTTTATGAATACTACTTTTTATATAAGCTGTCTTGCGATTTGACGTTGCTAGATGTATTAAACTACTGTAGTGTAAATAAGTTGTTTACAATAATCTAAAAGAATCCCTAAAAACGGAAGTATGGGCAAGATAAGGCAAGTTGGCTTTGTCTCGTCGACAGCGAGGTCATTACATGTGGTTAAACACAACTCGGCACAATGGCTGGAGATGGGAGAGGTCATTGTTAAGAAGCCGGAAGTTACTTGGAGAAACAATGATAAACTGAGCAGGAGCCGGGAATCGAACCCAGGTCCTCCCGCATGCAAGTCCAGCGTGTTACCATTACACCACCTCGCTCGATTGGAAGTGTGGGGAATGTTTTCTTGTCGCTGTAGTGCAACAAAAAATATATATTCTGTTTGCTTCTTGGCTCAGTGAAATATCAGTGAATTGTTGTACTCAGGCAGTTTACACTACATTAATCACTGTGACGTCATGTGGTGGTTTTAACTAACAAAAACGGCTAATAACTTAACGTCGGTGTATTCTATTTTTGCGTGTGTTATGTCGAGAGTGAACGTAAATACATGATTGGACTTCCAAGTGTTCGAACTTTCACCAATAACGTAATAGCAGAAACATTAGTAAAACGATATTATTGTATCAAGAAATGGGACTTACACCGTGCTATGTTGCCACATTGTTATGATAAATTTTGCAGTTATATTGACACGTAGGCTAGCCTCCAATAATATCAATGTACTCAATCAGACAGCAGCTGCTCACATAGTGATACCACGTGATTGCACCTGAACGTGGTAGTTTCTTTATTATTGATTCAACGTCTTCCTGGAGGAATCAGATAAGCCCAATACAGTTGTGACAGTGACACGAATTGACAGTTGTTTGAATTATACATTGTACTCAAAAGAAAACATGATTCTTAACACTCGTTTCAGGACATCCTGTATAGGGTGTGCAAAATTCCACGTCAATATTCTGGTGAAACATTCCTCACGTGTAGAGGAGCAAAATATATTATGTAGACATATGTCCGAAAATGCACCGTTCTGGAAACCGTTGTAGTGGGAAGCGTACACGATACAAACGCTGTGCGGCGCTGCCGTAACCATTTGCCAACCCATACATGAAATGTGTATAAGCTAATTCAGCATTGGAATAATCCATTTTGTACCTCTTATTGCAGTGATGCCCACGCGATGCTTGATCCACCACGATGCTAGAGCGGGAAATGTGTGCATCCAATTCAATGGTTCATACGACTCGTCTGTAGAGATGACGGCATATCGCGAAAATGTTTTGTGCCAAAATACCCTTGAAAGCACCGTAGTTCTTGTAACATATACTTCTGACACAACGTAGCTGTCTGCAGACTAATAATAGACATCAGAAATTCTTATTGGCTCAGTCAAATAGGGTAACAGCTTCGGTTAGGTGAACGTGTGTTGAAACCCAGCAAACAGTCAAGTTTTCCCGCGATACACCATCATCTCTGCTCATCTGGGCGCTTATTCTGTAACTGTTCTGTGTTCACATACGTTCCTTACGTAGATATAATCACCACGTGACTATCGTTACGAGACTAAGTCGTATTCTGTAACTCTTCACGGCGCCGTGGCTGACGTTCAAACCCTTCGTGAGCGACTTTATGTAACAGCAGCTAGGGAGGTGGTGTTAGCGGGATTGTGTGCGCGAAATTGTAAATATGGCGTCGGCTTTGCGAAGGTTAGGTTTTCTTAGATGAGCTCGAAAATAAGGAAAATCGTCGGCAAATGCGATTGATGAGGAGGCAATTACGCGATACCCTAAATCCGTTCTCAGAAAAGAACGAAGATAAATTTAGGCGATTTATCATACACAAAAAATAAAAACATTTCGGTATTAAAATTTACATCTGAAACATTCCTTATTTTCCATCATATAATTCAACATTATTTCGTACTGCCAAACAGTCGTTCTCTTAGAACGAAACTTCGTAGCTTCTGCCTCCATTTCACAAAGTTGATCCATCATACCCAACCTTTAACCTAAAAACACTTTCACGTTGCCGCACAGCAAGATGTAAATCGTGTGGCCGCGTGTTACTACTAATGGCCAGAAATATAACATTTGCTGTGCGAATTTAATGGTTTAGGAAAGGTACCTACAATGTTGCCAAACCTATATCAAAGCTGTTAAAGAACGTTACAAAAATGGTAAACAGAATACCATTGAAAGACAGTCACGTGTGACTATCTGTATCGCTGACGCTATCAAAAGTCAGTAACTGATGACTGACGTTACCGAGGAGAAGTTACAGAATATAGCTTGCCTACAACTGCGATAGCGCTCCACAGCAACATTATCCTGCCCGCGCGCTATCAGCCATACGTCATGAATTGCGAACTGTAGTGCAGAAATTGTGCGTTTTTATTCGGAACTATTTCCACATAACATTTTTTGTTCCTCTACACGCGAGGATTGTTTCCCCGGAATATTGACTTGGGATTTTACTTAGTTCACATACAACGGAAATTTTTCGCTCGACCGAGTAAAGCCGTCTTAAACTGTATAAATGATACAGTTCCACCACAAAATTTTTTTGTAGATGTAACAGCTAAAAATAACTTACCTATGTAGGCGACTACAGTGGCGATAGCAGCAATGGCGCGCACACAACGTTAACATACGCATAGTACCTAATTCAGGAAACGTACTAAACTAAATCAGGGCCCACGGTGGTGTATTAGTTCGAATACTTGTTTCCAACAACGGCGAATTGAGTTGGATTGGCGTCGAGATAGTCGCAGCAGCTTGCATTCCGTCACAGTTCCATCCTTATGTCATGTCACATCATCCATGCTGAATGACGGGCGTATTTTTCGGGTAAGTTAGCGTAGCTGGGTCAGACTTCACCCCGGTCTTTCCTCAGACATATGGCTTCTACCCGTGACGGGATACATAGTGTGCATTTATTCACTGTCCTCTAGGCCTATCCTAGGCTATGTTGACCCACAAAATGTTAAACAAACTGAGCATCTGTGACGGCGGAATATGATGATGACTGCAAGGAAGTTGTAGGGGAGAGGTAGTGCTTGTAATTGTCCCATGCCGGAGCTTATAGACTCGGAAATCAAGATTTAGAACAAACGACTAAATGCAGTAAGAATTAATATGATAAAACACACAGTTTTGCGCAACAAATAGTTGTCTTCAAGGTTTCGCGAACTCCCACAATCGACAAATGCTCGGTAGCCTTGTCGGGAATCAAATTTGTTTTACACTGCGCGCCAGCTTAGATGGCGAGTGGCAGCTACTGAGTGAAGGGCACATTTATGGAATTCAAGCAGCAGGCCGCTGTAAAAACGCCTAGTAGCCTATAAATACCGGAATGAAATCGACCTATGTAAATTGGCCATTCGAATTTAAAACGGTAGTGATATTATATGCAACACATTCCAGATCGTTACCCGCCAACTTACATGGCACGTGCTGCAAAAATCTTTTATCATCCTAATGACCAGAGCTTCTATCTCCACTGCTCAGTTTAACAATTTGATAGAAGAATTTACGAATCCGCTGTGATCTTGGTAAATACACGTTAAATTTTTATGGTAGCATAAGTTCAGAAAATAGAGAAGGTTAGCAATTAATTCAAGGCGTATGATCTTGTAATGATGTGAATAAAGGTTTAGTCGTTTCGTTCAAGGTATTGACTTTATGCTCATTGTGGGCATGTACAAGGAATGGACAAAAACATAAAAACACCTCGTAAACTCATGCCCGAAAAAAAATATTTGGGAAGTGTATATGTGACGCTATCTTATTTACAGAATACCTGTAAAATCTCCGCAATACGTTGCAAGTCTCAATAAATTGAGGCTAGTGTTTTGTGTAGTTGTCTGTTCATCGTGTCGAAGTTAATATAATTCCAATGTGGGCAAATTTGTAACCATATGGTGAGTTTTGTTTCGTAACCCAGGTAGCAGACATTTTTGGTATTTCGTGATGCACAGCATTAGAGATTATGGCTGCATACAAGTTGGCTGAAAAAACGGCATCTCACGAACTCTTTTCTTGAACGGAAATGTGTTTTGAGTAATCGAGTCAGACATGGATAGCATTGTGCCGAAAAATAAGATTGCTGCGAAGGTGACTGCTAAACTGAATGTCATGCTCACAAACTCTGTCAGCACCAAACATGTACAAAGGGGAATCAACAAGCATGGTATTTCTGGACGAGTTACGATAGCATGGCCAATCAGCGTTAAGAATGCTACTAAGAAAATACTGTGATATCACAGTCCTACAAACTGGATTTTATGACAATGGAAGACAGTCAGTTAGGTTGAATATGTCCCACTTCCAACTCTTTACGACGTTTGGCCAAGTTTATGTCTGTAGAAAGCTATCAAAATCTTACGGTTCAGATTGTTTGACTCCAAGAGTGGCGGGGGGTTTGTGTTGAATTTTGTTGTACTTGTGAATAATGAAATTGCATCTATATTACAAGTTTTATACAGCCTTTATTTTGTCTTGCTATGTTTTACAAACGATTATTTTCATAGCTGGTATTCTATACTGTTGTCTGCATAGAGATATTACATTCAAAGACTATTTGCAAAACATAGAGCTTAACACACACACAATCGATACTTCCTTGATGACAATTAGCTATAAAACATTGCATTAAGTTTTTCTTTTCTTAACACCCCCCTGTAATTGTCATCATGTATTTACAAATTTTTTAGGAAACCATTTGTTTTTTGTATTGTTCAAATTTTGCAGAATTCAATTGCTTGGTGAGCAAGTCAGCTATCTGCAAATTAGTCGGACAGTATTTAAGTGTCAAAGCACCTTCATTAACCTTTTCCTTGATATAATGAAACCTAACATCAATGTGCTTAGATTTCCTATTTAAAATTCCATTGTTCACTAAACTTACAGCGCTTTGACTGTCCATATTTAGAACAACTTCTATTTGTTCTCCGCTAAGTTCTTCGAGAAAACTCTTGAGATACATGAGAGTTTTCGTAGCTTCGGCTGCGGCGATGTATTCTGCCTCAGTTGTTGATGTTGCTATGATTGGTTGGCGTCTTGATGCCCAGGAGATGGGGCCATCATTATAAAATATAATAAAACCTGTAGTGCTTCTGCGTGTTTCCTCGTCTCCTGCGTAATCAGCATCCGAGTATCCAATCAAAATGTTTTTGGATTTTTCGGTATTCATGGAATATGATATCCCCGTATCTTTAGTTGAATTTACATATTTAAGAACTCTTTTTAGCTTGAGTAGATCTTGTTGTGTGGGGTTTTCTACATGTCGTCCACATAATCCAGTTGCATACGCCAAGTCTGGTCTTGTTTTAGTAGACAAATACAAAATGCTTCCCACTGCTTCTATGTAAGGAAATGTTATCTCATTTTGCTTGAGTTTCTCAATATGTTCACTTCCCGAAACGAGAGGTGTTGATACTTGTTTTGAGTCTGACATTCGATACTTTTCTACGACTTGTTGCGCGTAGACATTTTGATGTAATTTCAGCTTCTCTTCTGATGTGTCAATATTAATGCCCAAATAGTTGTCAGGGTTTTCTTCAGTCGTTAATTTGAATTCATTTT
>PNEQ01123612.1:0-172832 GCA_003012365.1 Medauroidea extradentata
GGGGCACTTTCCTACCAATGGATGGTCGTTTTCTGGGTCCGAGGCACATATTGCGTCCACTCGACGTCGCGGGGGCGGCGTCTAGGCGCCGCTACCTCGTCGCGCACGTGGGCGGGTGCGTTCCAATATGCGCAAGCCGCCAGGCTTGATGCGCACGACGGGCTCAGATCAGGGGAGGTCAGGGACGACCCGCGTCAAAGTGATAAGTTTGTTTTTCTTTATAATGATGTATTGTTTTGATAAAATAATATTTGTGATCGTGTTTTTTTTTCATCCAAATTGTAATTATTGAAAGGACACATGCAAGTCTATAAACAAACAATGCAAAATAACAATAATAACGTCCAGAATTAATTTGTATTGCAATTGACATCTACATTAGAATATTTGCATGTAGGCCTAAAGTTAATAAGCATTGTGCAGTAAAATACGAAAACATAATATTTAAACATCAATATCTCAAAACACCATTTTGACGTATGTGATCTTCTTCCGGAAATATCCTTAGTTACTAAGCATGAAAGATCTGCAGATGTGCACAGAAGACATTATCACTCAGAGACAGGAAGTTTCCGCGAAAATATATTTGTTTCAGCACCTTAGGTGCACATATACTTCATGGTCAGTGATTGGATGTTTTAACTCCCAGTGTCTTGGTGTTCTATCGGCAAATGACAGACGTGTGGTATCGCAGTTAACCTTGTTCCGATTGGCCCAGTCAAACGAGAGACACCTGTGCTCAAATTCAAGCTGCCAATAACAATGACGCAGAACTACAGGTGTGCGCGTAAGGCATTCAAACAAGATTATGCACAAACCTTTTCTCGAAAATTTCTTGTCCCTATGACAAGTAGATGCATAATTCTTTCATTAAAAAAAAAAAAACAGTGGCTCTAACCATACGTACAGTTTGTAGAGAATAGCGAGAATCTTTTCTGCTAGTGCATTCTTCAAATCAGAGTAGCGTCGTACACCTTGTGTGATTGGACGATGGTCGAGTGGCAAGGTGTTTAAAACGCGTTTTGCTATCGATTGTGCAGTGTACCCAGCAGCCAACTACAGACTCGTGTATGTAGTGTTGCCTACGTTCTAGGGCTCGTAAAGATTCACAGGCGCTTCATGTGTTTCTTGCACGAGAACGCTAGGTCCTACGTTCTTGCAAGTAAGAAGATATTTTTTCCTAGTTAGGTGATATCCTACTGCTCAATAAGCCAGCGTCAAATGTTCTTTTATCCAGACGGAGCTAACGTTGTTTAAAATAAGAAGATGGCTGTTATTTTCTATGAATGTGGAAGGTATTAACACATTTCAGATGTAGGATAACGATCCCGATAATACAAAACAATCTTGGAGCGGTATCATTTAATGCAGTTATTCTCCATTATTTAGAGAAACACATAGAGAGAAAATAACTAGGTTGTAATAGCTTAATCCTATCTTAATTGAATTTAGGTGCAAAGTGGTTGATATAAGCACCTGCAATAAATAATAAACTTGGTATTGTTAGTGGGAATTATTTGAGTAATTTATTTATTAATAAAACAGTGAAGGTATGTTTTGACTATAAAATGTAATTTATTTTACATATCCTCAGTTTGATAAATCTGCATTAAATAGGGATGTATATTAATATAAATAATTTACTGTAATATATTTCATTTACTTAATGTTATATCGCAACGGTGCTTTATATTGCATAAATAATTTATAAGCATTAATTAATATTAATTATATATAAAACAAATAACACAAATATTTATATTAAAGTGTTAATACAAAATAATTATTTCTCTTAATATCAGAGGTAGTTGTTTTTAATTAAGGTGAATGTATAACTATAAATAATTTCTTTATAAGACTTACTTACAGTAGTTGTCGGTGATATTCAGAAGCATGACTAGCTGTGCCAGATTGTAATAAACTGCCCCGGGCGAGCTAGGGCAGCGGAAACTCAATTGAATCGTTGTTGTTAGGTGCCGGGTTAGAAGTAGGTCTGGTCGTCCTAGTATCAGGTTTACATTGGTCTCCGCAGCCAACAAGAAACTGCTGGAATAGTTTCATACTAAAAGACCATGGCCAATTATTCCTCGTTTTATATTTGTTCGAGCAATTGACTCTGTTGATAGAACCCTCGCTGTCGATGGGAAGCTGTCATTCTACCTACCTACCCACTCTCAGCGAACGGCAAGTATATGAATACCATTCCACGTAAGCTCCGAGGAAAATCACTAATACCAACAAATGCTGCCACCGTATTGCTTCCATTCAGACATTTCAAAACTTACTAACGCTGATCTCATATGCTTAACAGTTGCTTCACCTAAATTTATTTCTAGGATATGTTAAAAAATGTTAATGATTAATTTATCAAATGTTTTACGTTCTCTTTGATAGTTTCGCGGACTTGGTTAAAGTACGCGGTGTAACTGGGAAGTAATCGGCCAGAGCCTATATTAAAAAACATTTCAGCGTTCGCTTGGAATGATTTTGGCAAATCTTGGAAAACGGAAACCAGAACTGCCGGATAAGGAGTCGAAGCCGGGTTCTCCTGAATGCGAGACAAGTGCATTGCCACTGCTCCACCTCTTTGGGTTACGAAACGTCGTGGATAAACTCTCAAATATGTTTACTTATATGAAATACGTAAGGGGCCGCAGTGATCAAGGGTCAGACCTCTCGCCTCCCACTTAGGAGGTTCGGGTTCAATCCCTGGTGGGTTCAATCCCTGGTGGGTTCGATCCCGGAATTTTTGCACGTGGGAAACGTGGCAGACATTGGCTGGTGGGTTTCCTCGTCTTTCTCGTTCCGTCGCTGCTCCACACTCATCTCACCTCATCCATTCCTCGGGCAGCCGGCCCAACCTTCACCCGTGTATTCTCTCATGCACATTCTGACCCTGCCAGATGGCGGGAATTAAGTATGTCGATTTACGGAGATAGTCGTATTGAAAACAGAAACATTGTTATACTACACAGAGTTACTTTAAGACTGACCACTGTGCTTACCTGCATAACTGTACGTGTCCTGACAACACTATTGGTAGTTGCCAGGTGTTTGTGAGGACTTAAGAAATTCACGCACACTTTAGAAGACCGGCTAGTGAACAGGTGTCTTATGTGATATAATAACAGGCGAGGAAGAGAATGGAAGTAGAATATTTATAGGTCGTTCGGGATAGAGTGAGCACTAAAAATTTAACCTTCGAAAAATATCACTAACCGTTACTGCATATAATTCAACATTAACAATAGTTACCTTACTGCTTGTAAGGTTGGCAGCGAAACTGCGCAATATAGTTCCGTGTATTTTCCTATTTAAATACAATACTGAAACAAAATCAACCGAAATATACATAATTGTATTTTATATAAATAGTTAACTTTTTTTGTCGAACTATGTAGGTTCCTTCCCGATTTCACAATTTATCGTACACGCGCAAACATAATGTGACGTGTCCAGAGGGTTTGGACATTTCCCATAGGTAGCCGTTACGCGCAGAAAGATACGAATTGGCTGAAAATAGAACTTTAGCAGGGCTTGTTTTAGTGCTCACTTCATCCCGAACCGTCTTTACTTTATGACTTGATGTACTTACATTACTGACTTGACTAATCAGTAGTTCGTATCAAACTGAACAATTTCGGTATAAGACATCGTTCCCACCCAGTCGACTACTGACCAGTCAAATTAGCAATATTACTTCAAGCCATAAAGTAAAGCTTCTTTTTTAATTCTCTTCCTCACTAATTATTATACCTTATAAAGCACATGTTCACAAGGAGGCGTTCTGAAAGTGGATATTTCTAAAGTCCTCGCAAACATCTCAGGAATGCAGTTGCAACTGCCAATTTTGCTGCCAGGACACGTAACTGTATGCAGGTAAGCATAATAGCCGCAAATAAAAGTAACAATGTGCAGTTTAACAATGTGAAGTTTAACAATGTGAAGTTTAACAATGTGAAGTTACTGCTGGCGAATGTTGTCATCTTCGCCTAGTACAGATCAATGCCGCTCTGGTTTGTGTTCCTGGTTCTCTGAGTCATTAGTTCCGTATCTATAACTATCTCACTGTTGAAGAGACATTAAGTGCGCCGCCTACCTGCACGGTAGAGGCTCAGAAACTACGGAGCATTAAGGGCGACCTCAAAGCGAGCACCAATTGCCACATCGCCAGAACGAACCAAGCACTGAACAAAATTCTCGCCGGTCTATTTTTATTATGAGACTTTAAGCGATGCCCATATGATTTTATTGGTGGAAAGTTTGAATTAAAGTTCACTGTACGTTTCTGAGTTTCACTTACATCCGGTAATAGTGTAGGTGGTTCACGATTATGTGAGCACTTTTCAAGACCAGATTGTCCAGAATAATAAATAAAATATATTATTTATTGTGAGTACGTTGCAATCAAAAACGTTCATATGATCATGGGGTCAATATTTGATGGTTGTCGAGATAGCCTCGTTTGAATGAAAAACACTGATAACCTGTAAAATTGTCTTGTTGTTTTATTTTCTTTGATGGTCTCGTTTCAGTGACAAGGAGAATGTAATACATTATGATTAACACACCTTTATCTTTGTATTTCAATTCATGTCAAGAGAATTTATTATGAAATCATGTCGCTGGACCGAAGAACGACACGACATGAAAAGAAAGATTGTGTAAATCCTGTTATTTCTGCTATAGAAAGACATGTTAAACAAAAATTTGTTGTAAAAAATGTTAATTTTTTTTTCTTTCGAAAAATACATTATAAAGTATACAAAACTCGTTATTATTATTATTTTTCGTTTATTACAATCTGCTTGTCACTGAAACGTGAACATTAAAGCAAATAAAACAGTAAGACCAATTTGACAGGTTATCAGTGTTTTTCATTCAAACGGCGCTATCTCGTCAACTGTCATATATTGACCCTATGTTCATATGAACTTTTTTTATCACAATGACCAGTACTATCACATCCTAGAATATAGCCCCTTATAATTGGACGATGACATGCGTCAATAGACCAAGTGCCAATTTATAGTTCGGTATAAAATATTTTTCTGTATTGAAACGGTCTTATAAAAAGTATTTTATCCCTACATCCTGTGATTATGAATATTGTATTTACAGGACTATTATATTTTTTTAAGACTATTTAAAATCCGAAAAACTTACAGCATATTTTACTGATAACTTTAAATAGGCGCATAGTCTATTGATTCATAACACCATCAAGTTATTAGTTAGATTGTTTACTTTATACTAAGAAGTTGGCAGGAAGCTATAACTTATCTGCAAAGAAAAGAGTAACTAGGGTTTAAAAGTTCTCACTTTATCGTGAACAACCTGTGGTACATTCTGAAGTACGGCAGTTTGAAAAGGTAGTTTTTAGCTGTATTGGAGGGCTTTGAAACACAGTTTTTAACGAGCATGGTATTTTAACGATTTAACAATGACATTCAGTACTTGCCTGTAGTTTTCTTTTCGTACCTTGGCACATGGGCACATGTGGAATAGTCTTGTAGAAAAACGTATTTACGAACACACTGCAACTCATTTGAAGCGCGTGTTAGGCGGCGCCCTTAAGAGTCCGTATCACTTACGTGTAATTTTTCTTCATCGCTAACTGATTCAATAATAAGTAATATCCGTGTGAAAACATGATAATAGAGGATTATCTGACGACCTGAGAACTTTCACTAAGCATATCATATCTAAATAATTTAAGAATAATTACGCTGTACTTAAGATAATAGTTAATATAGTAACAATCCCTCCCATTTATTGAAATCCATACAGATTAGTAACACTCGTTGTTCAAAAATCCACGCATAAATCGTAAACTTAAATACTCTTTTAATGAAACATTATCGGTAACTTTCCTGACTTGTCAAAATTGTAACAAATATGAGTGTTATCTGTATGGAAAGTCGTACGTCTTCTTCAGCTGACGTATCACATATGTTTCTTATGGTGGATGTTAATAGATCAACAGAGACTAGTGCCCTGATAAGTTTATTCTCCGCTGTTAAATCATATGTTCGTTGATTTCTTAACGATTCGAATATTACAATTTTTTACATCCGTAACAACAATATAATACTGTATGTATGTTTTCAATCTCAATATAGCTTTTAATGACTGTATAACCTATTGACAGCAAAGAAAGCTCTTGCAGAGACAGTCTTGTCTCTACTATTATTATGTTTTATTGTAACATCAGGTGTTAATTTTAATGACATCCACACTCTTTATTGCTTAGGCTACTATGTTAACGTTAACAATTCACGTAAATAGGGGAACTGGCAAAAAACGTTTTGAGGGCTTCAAAAGTGTTCACTTCACCTGTAATAGCTTATGTGTCAATGTACAGAGTACTGTAAGCCTGGATGGAATATGTTGATTTTGTATGATGATAGCCAATAATCAAGAAAGTCGAAAATATGCTTTCAGTTAATTCGTTAAATAAACATAGTGGGAGTAATGCATCCGTCATTTTGATATTAAAATTAGAATTTTTAAATAAATAAAAACGTATTGCCATTGAGCAACGAAACTGAGAAACGTCTCCAAACAATGAAACATTTTAATCTTATTTCACTGCGATTATATTTTTTTGTAACTTAATACGAACTTCGCTGCGTGAGTATAACGCGTGATAAGTTGTGTGTACATGTTTCCACGAAGAAATTGCACCGAACTTTTTTTTAAATTAAAAAAAAAGGGAAATAAAAGAATATATATATATATATATATATATATATATATATATATATATATATATATATATTATTGATGTCGAATCTAATTCAGATTTTAAAAAGTGCTGTCATTTATTTTTAATTTTAGAAATTTAAAATAAATTTTGACTATCACTAACACAATTGCAAACCTACGACCCCCAGTTTACTCCAGCCTGTGACGGCGAGTGGAATACAGCATTATATTTATGAATGAGATCGTTATTTAGCACGAAACACACCAGTTTAATATTCTCCCTGGCCTCTGGTTTAATAGCAACTGCCCTCTACCTCTCCCAAAAAACAAACTTTTTATCAACTTAAGTAGGCCCTTTGTTCTCGCTAAAATTAATCCCTTAGCGGGTATTAATGTACTCTTGAAGTCGTTACTGCGAAGGTAAAGTATACGTTCCTGCACGGGCAAAATTATATTACGTTTTCATGATATGTTTTATTACGTGAAAGTTACGGCAGTTAATTTTAGGCTCACAACATACGTATTCAGATGCTTCTATGTTATCTGATTTTCAGTTTCGTTCCTAGTTTGTTGTGCTTGATAATACATTTTAATGGAGAATGGCGCTTGTATAAGTTCCCTAGGAAATGTGTTAACGTACACATTCATACTGCTGACGTCAGACATAATGTGCCAATCTGAAGTGGCAGGCCAGAACAGTAGGATAGAAGAGACACCCAACGCACCTCTCAAATAAAACCAACTACGAGGTAGGGACAGAAACAGGAAGATGAATTTATTCTTATGTGAGGTTAAGTGAGAAAACTAATCCCACCAGGTGCAGGTACGTAAAACCATATAAGGAGTAGTGATGCCAACATGATGCCTGCACAAAGGTCATAGCCTGGACAGTCACAACAGAAACTAGTTTAAGTTCGATTCCCTGTTTCAGCCATATCATGATTTCTGTTTTCAATGGTTTCCCGAGAACGCGCTAGGTTGGGATGGTTCCTTGACAAAGTCCATGGCCGATTCCTTTCGCAGTTCCTGCTCTTGTGTGAAGTTTCATGTCACGAGACGTATACCTAATGCGGCTACGGTACAGAAAGAACATTCTGCAACCAACCTTGGAACCGTATAACGCCACTTATTTGGACAGGAATATATCTTCACGAGCGATAAAGCGCGTTCCCATAGTCCATTTATTGTTAATACCTTCCTTCATCGGGCAGGGATCACCTAGCTGGAGTGACCTGCCAAATACCCTGACGTGAACCCAATCGATGTCTAGGATCGGTTGAAATGATCTGATTCTGAACTCTCACGCCGAATCTATATGATGTGTCTGAATTCCAATTACACAAGGTAAGGGCTTGTAGTGGGTACCAAGACGGTTACGTTTTGCAATGGAATTTACGACCGGAAATGCACCATAAGTAAACCCAAAGTAACTGAAAAGATTTTGGTCCGCAATATAAAAATAGAGATCTTCATCGCTGGTGAGGGGTGACATGATGTGAGTATGGAGCAGCGCCGGATGAAAGGGGTAGGGGGTAACGGGAGATCTCCGAGAAAACCCGCTGACCAGCGGCATCGTCCGGCACGATTCCCAAATGTGAAAATCCTGGAATCGACCCAACCGAAAATCGAACCCATAGACCCAAAAGAAAAACATTGTACAGTATGCAACAGAAGAGGAATTTGTCAACATGTGACGTGGTGGTGTTTTGTTTGTCGTGGAAAAATATGGTTCCACGCATAAGTTTCTATGCTAAACGTAACCGAATTGGTCCCTTTTAAGTTATGTAATCAGTATTAAAACACATAATGTGTACTCTGTACGTCGTACGCAGAATCGCCACTAAAAAAATGTGACCCGATTAAAGGTCGAACATGTCCTTCACGACGATGACGTAAACTACAGTGTTCCAAACACACCCAGGGTGTTTCCTTGCCGATGTTCTAACGCTAAGTAAAATGCCGTAAGCAATTTAGAGAGTAGCGGCGAATTGTACTAGGTGCTACATATATCGTACGTTCCGGTAAACATAGACACTATCACTAGCAAACACCGACAATATAGTATTTTTTTTGTGTTGATAACGGAACGTATTGCAAATACAGTAACCACTCGTCTCATGGCCAATAGTTGTTATTCGTGTCATGTATGGCAATACAGTGGTGGAAAACTTCTGTGGTGAATATTCTTATCTAGGAGTAAGGGAAAATGAACACTAAGGGGAAGGAATGGTGACAGTGGAACTGGACTGTCAGTGGACGTAACTGCGGCCATGACTAATTTATAAGTACAACCTGCAACTAGCACTGCGTGCAAGAAGGATTGCAATGAAAGAGACGAACAGCCATCACAGTCCCTGTCAAAATACGTAACCAGTCAACTGTAACATATATATTTAAAAATAAAGATGCTGTAAATCTGGTAATAAGCTCTCCGTTAGTGCACATAGCAGCAGGACTTGATTTATTTGCTTCCGTCGCTCTACGTTGGTGTTAAGGGCGCGGGCTACCGCAATTTTCATCATCATTTTATATTTTTTATTTGTACCAGATATTTTTTATTATTTTAGACACAAAATGCGACAAAATTTGGCTCTATTGAAATGTTTTTATCTCTCATAGTTTTCGCGTAATGGCGTGTTAAAGTCACATTTTGCATGTTTCCATTTTAAGGACTAAACTTAAACCAACTGATATACCAAACTCAAAAAAATCACAGTGGATAAAGACATTGCAGGCTACATTGTCATGCTCGTAAAAATAAAGAATAAAAATTATTTGTATTTTAAAAAAATATTATTGAATTTTTAAAATTTTTATTTTCAGTTTCAGAATTTTTTTAAAATACAAATAATTTTTATTCTTTAATTTTATGAGCATGACATTGTAGCCTGCAATGTCTTTAACCACTGTGTTTTTTTTTTTAGTTTGGTACAGCAGTGATGTTTTACTGTAGCCGTTAAAACGGAAACATGCAAAATATGACTTTAACAAGCCATTACGCAAAAACTGTGAGAGATAAAAAAATTTCGTAAGAGCCAAATTTAGTCACATTTTATGTCTAAAATAAAAAAAAAATATCTGGTACAAATAAAAAATAAAAAAATGGTGATGAAATTTGCGGTAGATCGCGCCCTTGAGGGTGTTAAAATGCGATAAAATGATAATTTTATATTTTTATGAAATATTGTAGTTTTATAGACGATACTTGTGATTACATTTTTCTCTTACGAAACAATTTTAGCTTTCATAGTTTTCTCATAACGGTGCGTCAAAGTCAAAATTGGCGTGTTCTGCTGCCATGCAAATACTGAAAACCAATTGACTTACGTAAGTGAAATAATTCACAGTGTAATAACATGCCATAGGCTACGTAATAAAGCATTTTTAAAAAGGCCCTTGAACTATTTTTGTATTTTAAAAAGTGGCTGAATTTTCACATTTTTTCCTGTACTTTAGCGATTTTTTTTAAATTCAAAATATTACGTTATGGTCATTTAAATAATTTATTGCATAACTCATGGGATATTATATTACAGTGAATTATTTTATTCAAGTAGGTCAGTTGGTTTTCACTATTTGCATGGCAGCAGAACAAGCAAATTTTGACTTTGTCGCACAGTTATGAGAAAACTATGAAAGCTAAATTTTTTTGTAAGAGGAAACTGTACTCACAAGTATCGTCTACAAAACCAACACTATTTCATATGAATATAACATTATGAATTTATCGCACTTGAACACCCTTTACCAGAGTATGTGGAGATATAGTTAGTTTGATACTGTACTATGAAACTGCTCCCACGTGGCACTCTCAATGCTCAAATGCGCTATTAATTTTTGGCTTTCGTGATTTTGCACTATCGTAAATGTAATAAAACTTCATAATCTAAATAAATGAAGTTATTGTCTGTTTTTAAGAACTCACTTTGAACGTTTTAGCATTCAATAGTGTGGCAGAAATGATTTAAATAAAATATTTCTTTTCGTCTCAATTTTTCTTTCAAATCATAACAACTTCCTGAAGCGATTTCTTTGTGTACCTTGACAATTCTTTCACTTTCAATTAGGGTTTAGTACTTGGATTACTAATAATAACATTTGAAGTAAAACTACGCATAAATAAATCACGCAGTAAATTAACAGCAATTTTGATGTGTATATCATGGGACTAGTATGCTATAACTTTGAAGTTTGGAAAGGGAAAAAAAATGTATTTCCATGATTATCATAATACAGCTTGTAAATTTTTCTGTCTCTTTTTTACGCTTTGTTTCCACAGTACGACTTCATAACATATCACTCAAATGTAAAATATGCTGGAAATACAATATTGTTGAATAGTGAAATGTCTGTGACGTAATAAAGTCCAAATAAATAAAATAAGGAAAGAACTTCATGAAGCACAGCACGTTGAAAATCAGCAGAAGTATATATTGGTCGAAAAATCACAAACACTTATTTTCATTTTCCAACAGAACTTATTTCTTATATAGTGGCTATGCACATTTTAAAAATTAAAATTTCAGATGGCAAAGTTGTTATTTCCATAATGTTAGTGCTGATGAGACCATTTTAAATGCGTATTTACGAACTGTTAATGAACAGCGGAGATTGTTTAAAAAGTTTCATCAAGAAGCGGAACGCTACCAAGCTTCCTCCAATTATAGCCTGCTTGGCCCACTAACAGCACCGCTAACTAGGCGGAATGTAATGGTGAAGATACCCGTGTTCCTGTTTCGCTTACTTTCCAACTAGCCGGTGTTAATTCCTATGGCTCCCGAGACTCGTTAAAACGGGCTAAGATAAACCTCATTAACAAGATTTGTTACCAAGTTAATGACCGCCCTTGGTTAAACGATGCAAACCAGAAAACATCAGTCGTCTTGTTAAAATATGACATACATAAAAAATAACCTCCAGTAAGATAGTATTAAGGATATCTTACATTTCGCGGTACTTACTGCACTGATATTTTTGAATGCCGAATACAAGTCAAGACGTTAAACATGAGATACGTTACTGAAGGGACACGAGCAACCAAAATGTTTACAAATGTTACCTAGTTTAGAAGAATTCATACTTGAGATGCGTTCTACATTATAACCGGATAAGTCGTTGTAGCGTGATAAATCATTATACAGAATGTTCCTGAACTACAGGTACAGACGCAGTGCGGTGAATTCTTATGAAAAATTAAGTAGAAAATTAATAGGACACTTAGTACCTAAGTTTAATAGGCATTTAGGGAGTCATGAGTCTTTGAATATCGAGTTTTATATGGAGTAAGTTAAGATCTCGTAAACATGTGGTTTGATAAACCTGTAGAGAACACATACATAATTTATTCTAAGTGAGTTATTCGTTTTGCCCCTCAAGAGAATACAGTGGGAAAAATACAGTTCCCTAGTCAAAATATTCAGAAAAAGTGACTGCTAGTTCGTACGTATCCTTATTTTTTTGTTTATTTGTAAAATATTTGTGTCTTTTGTCGTTATTTTATGGTTTCTTTTGGTTCGGCAATGAAATAGAATCATTATAACTCTGGTGTTAAATTAAGCAAATGTTCTCTTGCGGATGAGTGCGATTAAAGTAGGTAAGTAACGGAATAATGGGTTCAAGAAACTTTATTTTGTATCGGCTGAGGAGTGAAAACATAGGAAATGAGGGATGTCCTACATACTGAGCATAAACCATTCTCGAGTATATATGCTCTTCACTATAAACTGAGTACTCAGCATAACTTGAAGTTTATTAAAAATATATTTTATTGGGGCCAACAGATGTTAACTTTTGAAACTGTTGAAAGGTTCACACTGGTTTTTAGTTACATAGAAGGTTTCATGTTAAAACTGCAAAACTGCTGGAAGAAAACTTCATGTTGTGCTCACTTTATCGTGAACGGCCTATAACAGCCACTGTGAAATAGCTAGAGCCAATAATTATTTGCGAAAGGAATTCTGCAACAATTTGTTTCAATGCCTTATGTGCACATATGTTTCTCTGCTTTGTGGTCACTGGTCAGTGATTGGAAGTTTTTAACTTTCGTTGTCTCGGCTCCTTTCCACCAATCACGGACGTGTGGTGTCGCTGTAACATTGTTCTGGTTGATGCAGACAAATGAGCCACGCCTCTGACCTATTATATTCAGCCAATAACCACGAACCAGAGTTGCAGGTGTGCCCGTGAGGCATTGAAACAAGATGTTGCAAAATAATTTTCACCAAGAATCACTGGCTGTGTAAATAACTTACCTTTCTTAGGCCGGTGTCGCCGCATTCTCTTCTCGTTAGAATTAAACTAGTTAAATACGTAGTTTCGAAAGAGATATCTTACCTACTGTTGCCCTGTTGGCTGCTTCGAGGGTAATCAGTTTTGTAGCAAATATGGCTGTTTTCTGGTGTGACGTGTTGCAGTCGTTAATGTAAGGTGACAGCCTGAGTCCCACACTGGCAAGCTGTGAGAGATGCGACACTGCCGCTTCCCCTCCTCTCAGCAAACACTGACCTGACATGAGGCTGGAGTGATGTGATAAGCCAAGTCATCTCTCGCCGCTCGCTACCTCCGGTCCCGCCCACTACCCCACTCAGCCTGCACTCCCGGGCGACGGGAGCTGCTTCCATATTGCTCACGTCAGAAGCCTTCTGGGGAAGTTGTCCTTGATGGGCACGCGCCTGGGCTTTGATCGAAGGTTATCCCAACACCTGGAAACTTCGCGTACCTCAATCGGCATTGTCACCGAGCTGTGGGAAAGTTCTGGGTGGCACCATGGTTATAAATACAGCTACAGAGGCCAGAGAGACAAAGTTATTGTGGCGTTTAACAAGTACGAGTAAGTGGCGGGCCCGGCTGCGAAAACAGCGAAGTGCGATTCGGAATCAGCTCATCAAGAAGTGACAGAGTGGCGAGTGTGGACGACATCGGAACTGTTGGAGTAAGGCTGGACAGCGTGTTTGCGGGTGTGAGACGAACAGGTTGGAAAATTTCAGTATAGGCGTACAGCGAAGCATTACTGGAAATATTATTGTGCACTCAGAAGACTGTAGTAGAGAGAGAAAGAGACAGGCGTTCATTAACTGTGCACTTAGAGTATGAATGTTATATGTTATGGAGATTAATTGTAAATAATAATTGTAAGTTTCTCCTATACAAGTGCTGTTAAGACTATCGCAGATTATTGTAAAACGGTTTAGAATTAAATTGGAAAACAAAATTTAATTTCTTTATTTAGGATCACAAGTTCGCCATCCCCAACAATACAGGTTGCGCTCAAGACAGTGTAAAATTAAATTAAATAAATGTGATTGTTTATTAAAGTGTTAATATTCCTTATACAAGAGTAGAAAAACTGTAGTTAATTTCAACATAATAATAAATAGTGTCACGAATGGTAAGTGTTGACGTGGTAATAGTTAAGTATTGTATATTTCAAGTTCCAAGATTGTTCAGGTTAGAAAGTTCGTTGATTTTATCCGTGTAATCTTCCTAACACGTTTAGTTTTAAACTGGATAAACATGGCTTCCGGATGTGTTCAACTTACACATGTTTAAGATACCTAGTGTTGCTGTGACCTTATACCATGCGTACACGTTGTAAGTTTTTGTACTTTGAGAAATCAATTTTTCTCGCGTCGACTAAAGTACGTTAAGGGCTTGTTACTTAGTTTTTTTTTTCAGGCTCGTGCCAATAACTTAAATATTTTTTTAGCCAAAAGCTTTGAAAAAGTTTATACAAATTGCAATCATACAGTGCACAATACTGTAGATGTTTTTTTAATAATGTACCAACCATTCGTCAGCAAAAAAAAAAAATATATATTATGTATATATATATATATATATATATATATATATATATATATATATATATATATGTATATATATAGCTTCAATTTGGCTTATTTTCACGACAAAAAACGCGGTACTTTGGGTGACGAAATCTAAAAAAACGTTCAGTTCATTGCTACAAAACAATTCAGCTACAAATTATGTCATATTAGTATCAAAAACCGCGGAGCAAAATTCTTATATGAGTATTAGGTAGCAATTTAAAAAAAAATTCGAAATCACTGCAAAGCTAAGGAACAAGCCCTTAAGGCTGGCATAAATGGTGACTCGACTGGTTCAGTTGCAGAGCTGGGATTCTAGGAAAAAATCCGGAGCTTGTTATAAAGTGTACGAACATGAGCCTAAAACCCTCTTCTCCGTACCCAGGAAGGGAAAATAACCATGTGCACAAGCGGAACGTTTGAATTTCTAGAGTAGGGGGTAGTAGAGGATGGGGAATCAAGGGAAAATGATTTGGGCAGTGGAGGGGGGATGGGGGAGAGAATGTAGCGCTGCCGGGACAATTACGTGGCAAACGGGACCCTGGAGTGCTTGAACTCTTGACCTATGACGGCGGAGGGGGGCAGGGCGCGACCCATACCTCCCCCCTCCCACTAGGCGCTGGCCGGAGGGTAGCACCCGCGATAACACCCCTCTCACTGCCCCTTCCGTACCGACAGCAATTACCCCGCATACACCCGCCCTCTTCGGCGCAAGGCATGCTGGGCTCTCCCCGGCCACCGGCCGAGCACTGCTAAGATAGGGCACGTTGTGTCGGTGAAACAATCTCTGCATGTCCTGAAGCTGCAGTTGAGTCCGTCTATTCTTGTTGGTTCGTATAGCTCCATTAAACTTTGACAGCTACCTATGGGCAGTGACTGTTAGTATCTTGTAACATGAGTCAACTTGCTGATGCTACAGCAATCTTTTTTGTTTGTCTCGGTGAGGTCTGCATTGCTATGGGATATTGTAGGGCGTTTTAAAATACCCTGTAAACTATGCACAAGCATAGTTACTCTAAAAACACTCGAATACATCAACTCTTAAGTTTTTCCCTCTTTTCTTAGTTCCTATTACAACATTCGCTTTTCTTGCAGCATAAAATGTATTTAAAATTGACTGAACATCGCCGAATATAATTTATCATGTAAACACCTATCCCTGCTCACAGCTAAGCTCTCGTGTAGGCAGTGTCCTTAAACAACAGAACAACTGAAAAAAAAACTAGTAATTTTATTAGATATTTAAATACATTGTTACAAATACCTTTGAAATGTATCCTGATGCTAAACCGTTCGGCGACATAGAATGAGTGAGATATTTTAGTCAACGTTTAACGTGAGGGGTGACACGAAGTGAGTATGGAGCAGTGCCGGAATGAAAGGGCGGGGGAAACGGGAGATCTCCGAGAACTCCCGCCGACCAACGGCATCGTCCGGCACGATTCCCACATGAGAAAATCCGGGGACCGACCCCGCCGGGAATCGAACCCGGATCGCCTTGGTGGGAGGCGAGAGGTCTGACCACTCGGCCACCGCGGCCAGCGAAATAGAACAATTGTTCGCAAATGTAGTGATTATTTGCCGTTTATTCGCCTTACAAGTACAGCACCAACAAAAAAATTCGACAACGAAAATAGTTGTCTTTTTCCACTTGAAATAAATTGTTGTATTTCATATTATATAAATAAATGTTTAAAATTCTTGAAAATAAAAAAAATAATAGGTTAATCACACAAAATTTACACATTTGTAGAGTCATGTACTGATATTAAAATAGCTAGTGACACTATTTTGTAAAATAAATTATTCATTTATTCATTATGTCACAACTTCATAGTTGCAGGAAAGATAACCTGCTAAACCATAGATATGTGGGCAGTTAATACATTTATGTACAATCGACTACTAGCTCGTTGTGGGTTGTTCGAAGGAAAGATAAAACGCAAACGTGAGGAATATTTTTAAAGGATAAGCTTGAAAGGATAATTTTTATTGCTGTAGGTAAATAAAAATATTTTAACCGCTTTTTACGGTCAGCTTGTAGATAAATTTTAATATCTGGCACTTCATATTGTGCGAAAAACTTCTCAACAAACTCAAAATTTGAATACAATTTTCATATATTGCTTTTCAAAGAAAAATTATTACAGCTTTAATAACGTAACTAAAAAAAAGTCAAGCTTTAGAACGATGCTGCATCGGAGTAATTCTGTTTAATTTATGACATGGAGTTAACGTCTCGGTGTTTCTCTGAACTACTTTTTTTCTAAATTATCTGCTGTTTTTATAAGTTTCGACTTTATTAAACATTTTATAGCAATACATTAACTACACCTTTGAAATTAATTAATTTACTCTTGCAGGTAGCAGTTTATTTTTAGCTAATTATGTTGACAACTCTGAATTTCCGTTAACTATTTTTCTGGGTGTGCTCTAGGGAAGAATCCAGGGGGTCCTGGGAAAAGGCATGAAGAACTGGACGAGAAGTGGGGGAGATTTGAACAGAGGAGATGGGAAATTTCATATTGAATAATTAAATATGGGTATTGATATGTTTGTTTTTCTCTGCGCTTTATCACGTAAAAAGTACTTAAAATAATGAGTGAATTATCATTAGTATTGGTTTTTCCATGATTCAGAATAAAAATCAGGTACAAGAAATTTTAAAGTTACTCTATTTTTGCAGGCAGGCCTAGTTCTTCGTAACGGGGGGTGATGGGAAGGAGGGGGGAAGAAATACCATCCTTCCCACATTGCTACACTACTTGTATCATAATAATTTTAACGAGCAAGAAATGGAGAATATTAAAATATAGAACATGTGAAATATCAGTTAGTTTTAAGGATATTTTTATGTTAAGAGAGTTCTATACCGCTTGAGCTTGAACTGTGTTGCGGCATGTCAAGAGAAAGTTATTATTATTTTTATTTTTAATATATACTACCGAACGTGCGTACGATATCTTTATATGCGAATAAACGCATTTAAAACTGTGCGTCTATATTTTTGTTTTCTATATATCATGTCTTCAACATGGTTTCGGGGTACTACAAAATGGCTTCCTCAGACTGCTGTCATGTAAAAAAAATCCAACCGGAATCGTAAAACAAAAATAAAGAAGCACGTGCTCGACCTTTCTACACACTCTCTGTAAATAAAATAATATGGGCACCGGCCACAGTCGCATAGGAAAAAGGCAACGACTTAAACATTGCACGCCGTTTATATGCCCAGCGCGTAAAGACGACACATGTTGACGCACGAGCCACATCCAGACGATGCAATATTTCGTACATCTTGGGCTGCGCGCTATTGCCTCTAGTAAGTTACATGCAATGTTGGACAGCACATGCAATATTGCACTTTGAAAACGCACGACGCACATGCGCGAAAACGCAGTGCTAGCTCTGTCCACACACTGCACTTGCCACGCAAGGGGTTCAGATGCAGCAATGTCCGTTGATATTTTGGTGGTTGCTGCAATTTGTGCAGCGTACGTAGTTGTTTCTCATTCAAGAAACAGAAGAAGACAATAACAAAAAGAGTTATTTAAAAGCAGACAAAATAACATGTTGAGAGAGCTAAAATGGGACGGGGAAGTGCTGTTTGTTAACTTTACGCGAATGTCACAATAGGGCTTTGAGGTACTATTAGGAATTGTGAAACCATTGATATCTAAAGAAGACACTGTGATGAGAGAAGCGATTCCTGCGGAAACGCGGCTTCTTCTGACGCTGAGATTTCTCGCCACGGGGGACTCTTACCACAGTCTGAAATATATTTGTTTAAAGTTTCAACGCAGAGCATTAGTGTTGTGCCAGAAACTGCTAAGTGCATCATACATGTTTTGAAGGAGTACATAAAGGTAAGTGACTAAGAAATACAATTAAATACATTATTATTTTATGTGTTTATTAAGTGATGTAACGATTTAAAATTCAAGTCGTTAAATATGTAAAGAAATTAGGTGTTACTAAAAATAATAATGTCGGACTGCAGTCAACACACATCAACATATTACTCGGGCACAACCACGTTGCTACCACTGCTGTTGCCGAGACCATAAAGTCCTTCAGCATGATTAGGCACACGCAGTTCATATTGCTCCGAGGATGAGGTACTTGAGTAACTTGGCCCTGGTAGCAAATGTAGTAGTTGTAATGGAGAGACAAAAGATTCTACTCAGTCTTGTGACTTCAACACAAAGAGAATGCCAGTGACGCGGTTTTGAGCAAAGTTTTGTAATCGAGTAGGTACCGTACCTTGTTAGCTACAAATTCTCCAGAGGAAGAGTGCACATCGTTTAATTTCATGTTTGCACTTACACTTTTCGTGATCTTGACTGCTTCTTCTTCTCTGGTATCAGCAATCTTGCTTTTTTCAGGTCTCGAACTCGTAGAGTTGACTGTAGCACACATTCCTTTTTCGGATATTCGGGATGAAGACTATCAGCACAACGTTCTCTGCAAGTGTTTCTGCATGTGTTCCAGCAACCTACAACACATTCATATGGAAATTAGCTACTGTGTATAGTTTCATTTAATATCAGTAATAAGTTGTATGCAGTATGTAAACACACGCATATATATGTAAATAAATATATAAATGTACAAAAATATAATGTATAGCGTACATAGTACATGTTTGTTTCAGATGCCACCATGTGAAGAAGAGTGGAATGAAATTGAAAAACAATGGAACTACCCTAACTGCTGTGGTGCTGTCGACGGAAAGCACGTTGTAGTAGTGTGTCCTGACGGTAGAGAAACCGACTACTACAACTATAAAGGAAGATTTAGTATTATGATGTTGGGAGTTGTGGATGCAGTCTACAACTTTATTTATTGCAATATAGAATGCCAAGGTAAAATTTCAAACGGTGGTGTGTTCAAGCATTCCGATTTCGGAAAGAAACTTTTCAGTGGAAGAATGTGTTTGCCAAATCCCAGACATCTACCTGGACGAACTGTAAACGTCCCTCTCGCACTTGTCGCAGATGATGCATTCATAATACATCAAAGCATCATGAAACCGTTCCTGGCGGAACTGGGTAAGGGATCTCCAAACAGAATTTTTAATTACCGACTATCTAGGACACATAGTACCACTGAAAACGCTTTCGGTCTGCTCACAGCAGTTTTTAGAATTTCCAGGAAACCAGTGGCAATTTAAAATATTTCAAATGTTGCAGACATTCTACTTTGTTGTGTGTATCTGCATAGTTTTCTATAAAACAGAAGGCTTCCCGGAAGTTATATGCTCTTTGTGGATCCCTGGATAGTGAGGATGTTAGTACCTGCGATGTTAATGTTGGTTTGTGGAGGGAAATAGTTGCATCTGTTACTGGTAATTTGCTCCTGCAGGCTAGGGCCTTCTGCAATTGTTCACGAAACAAGAAACGAATTTCGTCAATATTTTATGTCATGGTTGGGTCTTTTCCTTGGCAACAGCAGTACTCGTAATTATTAAAATTTAAATTTGTAGTTTTAGTCATGAAGCGTAGTGTTTCAGCATACTGTCATGCATGAATTTTTTAAATTTCATATTGATGAACATATCCATACATTCCTTCAACAGAGCACATATATGAGTCAACCTTATAATGATATATTTCAATTAAATATTGCAGGCTTGAGTACCCGCTGCTGAGTTTAAATTGTAATCAAGTTTCAGTAGATTGATTCAGGATGCACAATCACTGGCGATAACTTTTATTATACTAAACTAGTTGTCTCATACATTTCATATATCAATTCTGAGATAGAATAATTCACAAATTAGCCAAATTTGTTTGTAAAATATTATTTTATTTATCGTGTGAACTGAATAATTAACGTATTAAAAATTTGAATTGTAGTGTTCTTCTTACGACAATATTTAAGCAGGCATGACAAGTAGTAAATGCTTTCTGTTTGATAGTGAACTTGAACTTAAATACATACAGATTAAATTATTTGTAACGTAGGATCCCAAGTTACATTCCATGACTGCAAGGTCAATAGACAGAAATATATTCTCAACAAATATTATATAGCTGCATGTAGCATAACACAAATAAGTAACATTTTACTTACACTCATCTCAGTGTTTTTATTATTGCTAGTGCTGTCATTAGTACAGCGCTTTGTATGTAAACAGTGAAGATTCTTCCTTTGCATCGGTGCCACGCCTCTTTTTGTACTAGACTTTATCACGCTCTTTGATAAAATAACAACGTACGCTTTTCATCTTATATTTCACAGCTTTATCATTTAGTTCATATTTCTGCCACAGTTCCATGATGGCATTTCTTCGAAGTTGTTTTTGTGTTCTTTTAAGCTTGTGTTCCACAAGAATTCGTGTTTATGGTAGTCTTCTATGAACTGTAATGTGCTTTCATGGCTATCTGACATGTTGTTCACTTTGTACAATCACAGTATCACTAACTCAACACTTTCGTCGACTACTAATGCAAGCACACTTGACACGATGTAGCGCACGGAAACAGCTGATGGTACCCTCTGACAACTGGAACACGTGAGCTGCTGGACGCGCTGCCGATTTCCAGGAAAACGTGCATGCGCTCAGCGCACAGGCAACTTGCGCTTGCCATGCGCTATTGCATGCTCTCAACGAACAGCGCAAGTTGCACGAAATATCGCATCGTCTGAACGCACCTTGGGCCTCCATGTTTCCGTGCCTCAGACGTGGGATCTAGCGCCTGCTGTATCGGGTTATTACAAACAAGGGAAATGGACTTTCCAACCAGCCCTGGACAACTTGTGTGGTCCTGAGAGAAGAGGAAGGGGCACCTCATAACCTTGAACAGCGACACAACAAGAATTCTATGCAATATGACATGTCAGTGCCCTATGCGAGTGTAACTTGATCTTGGAAAATAAGCAGTGACGTGGGCTGCAGTCGAGAAGTTGTTACCATGGGGCGTGGCCTAAGCGACAGAAAGCTGCTGAGATGATTGGCTGTTGAAGAGCCGCGAGAGAACGATAGTTTTTATAAGTGGGACACTTCGCCGCGGACCCCGAGAGACATTAGAAGTTCTGGCGCGGGCCTGTGTCACCCGCAAGTGTTTGTAAGTCTTGTTTTTGTAACTAAGGAAAGATTCGAACTCACACGTTCGCGAGTTGTGGCCGAGAAGAGGTCGCCGCGTAAGTTCGCGAACTTAAGTAGTACTCTACAGAGTTTAGCAGCATTTCGCCGACATTGGAGACGGGAGTCTGAGTCGATTGTGAATGTGCTACTGCATTAAACAACAGCAGTTCGCGTATAATAATTTTATAGGGGGTTCGGGATAAAGTGAGCACTCTGAAAAGCCCTGCTAAATTTCTATTTCCAGTCAATTTGTATCTTTCTGCGCGTAACGACTAACGATGGGAAATTTCTAACCTCTCTGGACATGTCACTTGATGTTTGCCTATGTAAGATAAGTGAGCAGTCGGTAGGAACTTATATAGCGTAATAAAGAAAGTTGTTAACTATATTAAACACAAATACGTAGAATTAAGTTGATAATATTTCAGCATTGTTGCATTTAAGTAGGAAATTACTCGGAACTATATTCGACATTTCGCTGCCAACCATATAACGAGTAATGTAACTATTAATAATGTTAAATTAAATGCAGTAACAGGTAGTGCTTTTTTTAATAGGTTCAATCTTTAGTGCTCACTTTATCCCGAATGACCTACACTCTGTTTGATTTTGAATTGTTATCGTACTGGTCGCGCTTCTCAAGTGACGATTCGCGACTACAGGTAGCGCGCGAAAAGGACGATCTGAGATAATACAATTCATTCACTTATTGTCACCTCTAACATCTGTTCGATCAAATCGAAACGATACACCACACATATATACATCAATAAACTATGTAAACTCATCTAAGGTATTTATTCTGGAACTTTAAAAGAACCTATATAAGCAACATATTTAAAAATAATACTTGTTAGGGAACTTTTACGGACAACATTCTAATTATCCGTTATAGTTTTAGAAAAGTCCGTTTGTATGCGTTTTAAGTATAGGACGTCAGAAAATCTGCGAATAAATACAGTACTACATTATTCTGGGGTCAAAACAATTACGAAATAGTTATTTTCGTTAAAAAAAAATTAGGCCATTATTTTCAGAGGAAAACAACATATAAGTTACGATTACAATTTTATAAAACGTTTTGTATATCTACTTGAAAAGAATGTGGTGTGGCAACACTGCAACTTACGAGTCGGTGTCCGAGATTCTATTAGTGACTGGGTCGCGTTAACTTTCTCGCTCATCGGGAGCATTCTGTTTTCCTCGGAGTTTGACGTAACGGCAGCACCACATTATTAATATTTATTGTAGTTTCCTAGCCTAACAAAACCGTCTTTCGATATAGCGCACAATATTTTTTGACATTTGAAACAAACTTAAACTAACCGAAACTAAGGTAAAATAACTTAAGTAATTACAGAGTGGAAATTTTAAATGATCTATGTAAGTGCCAAAAGACACAAAATTTAGTTAATAGCATGAAAATGAACTATATGCCAGTGCCTATGTTTTTCTGTAAAAGGTAAGTCCCAATAATTTTCTTAAGTTTTTTGATCGTTGAAAGATTGCAAGTCCCATACATACGCTTACTCTTGCATCCCTGTTTTTTCCTTTTACTCGAAAGCAATTTTTTGGCACTTAGATGACTTAGAATTCCCACTCTGCAATTGTTACAAGGGACGGGGGTAGGAGGGCAGATGTCTGGCTCAACCACCGAGGATGAACGAATGCCCCCGAGCACTCCCGAGGAGCGAGAAAATTAACGCGATCCAGGCGCTCGTATTACGTGTTCGCTCAACTGCAGTTTTGCATTTAAATCAAGGGCACAACTTCTGTAATATACTGGAAGGTGTAGAATTACAGCATGCCGCCTCTGACAAACTGAATACATTGAATACCAGGCATGTACGTACACACATAACTTTAATTCAGAACTAAATATGACCATATTTATTTCCATTAATAACGGAAGAAATATAATATATAGATAGATCGTATTCATAACCATAATTTGATAGTTAAAACAACGAACAATAATAAACCTACCATATTTCATTTTCGTTGGTATCCCAGCATATCAGTTTTTTCGCTTTCCTGTAAAACTGTATATGGTGGACATGTCCGGTTTTAAAATTTGCTCTTCGAAGGTGCTTCAGTTTAGGGCACGGTCGTAGAAGAACAGGTCTGGACACTCGCCTATCTACCAATGTATTTCGCTTGACCCCCTTGTTGTTTGTCTGTAGTTCGTCAAGTTACCGAGAATGTTGTACTCTTTGGCGCTGTTAATCTGGGCGGTCGGATTCAAACTCCGCCCACTTTTTTTCTATTGCTAACATTATAAAGTAAATAAAGATTTCTGGAGCCATGATTTAAAATTGTGAGCGAAGGAAGTATTTCATAAATTGATAAAACAATACGTTTTAATAAATTGAGTAGTCCAGTTCCAAAACTCCCCTTGTCCACTTTCACCAAAACTGAGCAAATCGCGAAAAACTGACTTGCGAGCCCATTTGTGACATGGCCAAAGCAGTTCTTCAAAGTGTATCTGTTATTGAATAAGGCGAGTTTTGGAAACTATCATCACGTAAACTTTAGCGCACGTTTAAAATCTGCACAAACCTGTTCAGAACTCATTTTTCCTTGGTGATGGACAATACGAATTTTGGAACTGGATTACACAATTGTTTATCTTAGTGGGAGGGAAGTGGGCGGAGTTTGAGCTCGGCCGCCCGGATTACAGCGCCAAAAATGTATAACATTATCGGTAACTTGGTGAACTGCAACCAAACACCAAGGGGGTCAAGTTTCCAGGCGAGTGTCCAAACCTGTTCTACTAAGGGCGTGGTTTAGGGTCAACATTCAGCTGGCGCTTACGGAGAAAACTTCGTTCTTCGGCAATGTTCAGGTTTGCACTAGTGGTTATCTCCATAGTGTTAGCTCCAGCATTAAATAATAGATCACTTACAAATGCCAATAGTACTAGAGACGGAAATTTTCTCTAGCTAAACTCGTCAATAATAAATGATATTACCTTCCTAACCTGCAGAAGAATGAACATTTCAGTGACAGCGCTGTAAGAACAACACCAATCACCCTAGCCTCTAGGCGCAAGTCACTACATTAGCGTGCATCTTCCGGATGATAACTGGCCTCTACGAGACATTTAGTGATGACTCGGCCATTTAATCACGTAATATTAAAAAACAAATGTGTATTGCACACGTATATACCTTTTAAAATATTCTGCGCCAAAATTTTCACACCTAAAAGGACCGCAGTAACACCTATTTACGCCATTTTCGGGCCACGAGAAAGTAGGCTTTAAAGATTAGTGGCGGTACTGAGAGGAGGTATTATTTAACGTTTCTTGGAAGCTAGGTCTCAGCAGACTTCATCCACGCACGTTGTGTGGTTTTTGAACATAGGCTACCGTAAGTGTTTATATTCAATCGCTGAGCAAGATATTTTTGTGAGAAAGTATTCAATTAACGGTGTACCGTGGATTACGTGGCGGTGTAGGACCCGTAGTTGTCTATTCTGCAGGAGCGGCCGCAGAGGATGTCGAGGAGATTGGTTGTGGTTGTCGTCGAGCATGAACCAGGCCGGCGACGGGACGGGTGACGACTGCAGGATTCCCCTCACGTGCTGTGGTTTCTGACCAACTTCTTGACAGGAAGCAAGGTCCTGATCAATAGAGAGACCTGTGGTCAGCTCCTTCATCCCTCTCCCCGACAAACTCCTGCCAGCACCATCGCCAGAACGACTTCGCCCTCCTGCCGATCTGCCGGGACGTGTTCAGACAATTTCTTAGCGGGTGAATCTCCTGTATTGCCTTATTACTGATTGCGAACCGGAGCTGTTAGCTTTTCTCAACACAAAGACGGTTTCAGAATAGTTGATCGTTCGCAGCCTCGCTTCATAAAGGTTGCGGCCATTTTTTGTTCGAGTCCGAATTATATCGAAGATTCAGATTCAAGATGCACCCTTGTGCTCTTGCGATACTCGTTTGTTTAAACTGAGAATTCGGACGGTACGTTCAAACATATTTGCATCCTTAACCATGAAATACACATTGCTATGGAGGCTTCGAGGATTCAGAGATACAAAGATTAATCCTACGAATTTGGAAACAGCCAAAGTTTCCTGCCATACCGTTTGTAAAGTACACACGGACATAGTATCAACAGTTCCAAAATTTAGATGAGTAAAGTGAGTGAAACGATTTTGGTCAGCTCTTAACAGCTATGTCTTTACCTCGCATTTGGGGTGACATGAGGTGAGCATGGAACAGCCTCTGAATATAGAGACGTGGGAATGGATGATCCCCGAGAAAACCTGCCGACCAAATCATCGTACGCACGATTCGCACTCAATACTAAATGATTTTTTAACACATGATGTATAGATTGCAGAATGCAAGGATGTCCGAATTAGAAACTACACACATCCCATCACTGGGATATGGCGAATTGTAGGAGGAACAGGGGTGGAGTGAAGGGCGAATGAAGAAGGGCAGGTAGAAACTGTAATAGCCATGGCAGCAAGGTGCATTAAACGTTTGGTAATCTTCACAAAAAAATCCTGCAATATGACGAAACTCCTGCTTTTTTAGTTTCATCACGTACTAGCTGTGAACCTTGTATCGTATTTTTCCGATTTAAGGGAAACGTTGAACTGCGATACCAACTGACTTATAGAGACCGGAAAAAATTCTGGAGTTTACTTACCTGTAGGCTAGCTTCCAAGAATATCTGTTTATTCAAGCTGACAGCAGCTGCTCATTGGCTGCTCTCTGATACAATTATATCACATGATTGGGGAAGCATTTAGTTATTGGCTCAGCACTTTTCAAGAGGCGTAAGTAGAGATGATGGCATATCGCGAAAATGTTTTGTGCCAACATACCCTAGAAAACACTGCAGTTTCTTGTCACATGTATGATCTGACACAATGTAGTTATCTGAAAACCAATGTCAGGCATCAAATATTACAATAGCGGAATTCTTATTGGCTCAGTCAAATAAGGCAACAACTCTACGCACAAGCGAAAGGCAGTAATCTTTTCATAAGATGAACGTGCATTGAAACCCAGCAAACAGTCAAGTTTTCCCTCGATAAACCATCATCTCTAAAAATAAGTTCAGGTACACTTTCTATCTGTGTCCAAATGAAAAAGGTGATTTTTCAGGTTCCCATCGATTCCGTTATATACGCGATAAAGTTTGATGGCATTTAATTCATAAACTTAAACGCAGTGCGATACGTTGCAATCACGCCTCTGACCACATTCACGGATGTTATCATGGTGACTCAGAGACCTTTTAACCATGTCGAAGTGATCAAATGTACGGATAAATTTTTCGAAATCACGTGGCTACCCCTTGGATACTCTTGTTTCTGTTGTTTCATAAGCATGTTTTTCGTTTGTGGAGTACCATTTAAAAAACATATAACTTTTTCCTTATAAATTTCGGAATATAGCCCGAAAAACTTTTTCCAGTCAAAATCAGCCAGCACTTAGGTATTACACAATACCGACTTTGTAATTTTATGCACAATGGATGCTAAACTTGTGTATGACGCCGCCCTTGTGCAGAAAAATCTTGCCCAAGTCTTACATGAAATGGTAAGGTTAAGCGTCTCCAAATTTTTGGAGCACGATGATGCAAGTAGCATGGATATAATGATGCTGTTGATCGCTCTATGCTGGACACGTAACTTAATCATAGAGGTTCATAAAGAAACAATTGTACATATTGTGGGAAGCTGAATTCAGTGAAGGTAAACACAGTCGTTAATGAATCACTCCCTTCTCTCTCATTCTTTGTGCACTTGACTGAATTGTTTTCAAAATGTATACAATTATAGCTGGCGGGATTCTTTTTGCGAGTTTGAAACAAACGCTAGGCCTATTTTACTTTATAATTTATGGCCATTTAGTATTTACCGGAACTGTGTTTTGTTGTGGAAGTAACAAAGAATTACTATTGTGAAGGCGTTGGTTAACCCGTTACAAACGATAATTGTGTGGTTTTCCTGCACTAAATTTTACAAAAATAAATTCCGAACGTAATCTTTTGTGCGTCGTGGTGAAACCTGCTTAAAACTATAGTTTCGCACTACGAAAAATGGGTTTCGTGTGAAACCTTGTTCGTAAAATTTATAGGTGCCGCACGGTAGGTTAGTAGGTTCAACCTTACATGAATGCACATTTTGACAAACGACACATAGAATTGTGCCTTTAGTATATTGTAATTGTTTAAAGCAGATATATTACCTTTTGTTGTTTTACTTTGAATAATTGTACAGTGCTAAATGTAATATTTTCAGTGCCATTTTTGCAAAAATCGTGTTTCTAAAATGTTGGTCTTACCATGCGACACCTCTATAGTGCAAGAGTGCCAGCCAAATATCGTAAGATCAGACCAGTATTATGCACGTTTTTAGCACATAATTTACAATACTTGGATCCAGCTTTACTTTAAACTCCCTTCAATCTCTCTCGTTTTCTACATATCCCCTGTCCAAATCTGCCAACGTGGTCACTGCCCCCTAGCTATGTACACAGACGCGTAGGTGTAGCTGTTTTGTGTATGTACACGTATTTGAAATCAGAGAGAGACAGAGAGAGAGAGTTGTGATTCATCATCCACTCTTGACACGATGACGTTTGCTACTCTTTGCTGATTTAATTAATATATTTTTTTGTTTGCCTAACGTACCCCACCTGACGCGTGCAGGACGATATGTATTTATTTCAGTCATGTTGGTTGCCACTGTCCATATCAAACAGAGCACACAGCTTGCAATGAAATGTAAGCCTGACAGTTGAATTTCACCTGGAGGCCAGCAGAAAAACCTGCTGGTGGTTTATTCACTACACGATGTCCTATACGCATAAATATGGCTAGGAATATTTCGCGAGTTCAGTGGCCAACTTGCTAGAATCCATTATCCTGTGTATACCGAAGCCCTATCATATGTCCAGTACCTGCTACTCATTCAGACAGCAGACAATGAACAAATAGACGGGGCTTGAGTATGTATAGGACATTGGATTCTAGCATGCAGGTCACTGAACTCGCTAATTGTTCCTAGCTCTGCCTATACAACAGTGACGATTGTTAGATATTCTGCTGTCATTGCTAAGGCAGGTTTCGCACGATGCAGACGTGTTACGTTCGAAATAAATAATAAAATTACCTAACCGGGAACGAAATACGCATCTTTCCCGACGTTTAACATCTGCGGCACCTCGCTATGTACGTCTGTGTGCAATCTGTAGGCCGAAGAGTGGGAACTAAACATTGCGATAAAGAACAGGAGTGTTGAGAGATAACTCACCGGTAATCAGTTACGTTTCCCACGGTCTCTACACGCAGATATTCGCAGTCAGATTGCCTGAGAAGCATAGTGAAATCATTCCTGTGAGAGACCAGGGGTATATATAATACGGCCAGTTGTGGTCTTCTCAACAAGTCACAAGGTTGCCTCAGGCAGATAGGTTGAAGAGATTTTGGTCAGCACTTAAGAGCCCATGTCACCTATTTTGATAACTTTTTATGAATTCCTTCCTAATTAAAAATTTGGCAAAATTTAATTGAAAGTATTTCAATAAAGACGTAGCTAAATACTTTACCTTTCGTTTCATACATTGTTTTCGAAATATTAAAGTGTAACTATGAAATAATTACGCTAATTTAAATTTTAAGATAAAAATTCTCTCTTACCGAATAATAAACACTAAATAACACCCAGTACTGATTTCGTTCTGTAATACGCACCTAATGGTAAAATTTAATGTTTCGATAAGGAAACGTTACCAGTCATTCGCCCTATCCTTCATTTATTAAACGAAAATTATTATTGTTAACAAAAGAGGTGACGCAGCCTCTTAACATTGAGGTCTTTAGCGCTGGTGAGGGGCGACATGACGTAAGTGTGGAACAACGCCGGAATGGAGAGGCGGGGGAAAGGAGAGATTCCCGAGAAAACCCGCCGACCAGCGGCATCGTCCGGCACGATTCCCACATGTGTGCTCTAGCTACTGCACCAATTGCTGTCTCTTTCCAAGCAGAGATAAATAAGTAGGGTAGTTTATCAAGTGGCAGAGTGAAGTTTGCTTGCATCCAGAACGTGACATACTGAAGTAAGATATACGTCACTATTAGCGAATGTTGCTGAGTCGCAGCAAACCCGCAGTTATACAAAAGACTAAGTAAGAGAAAATGACGGATAAACGAAGAAACAAGAAAACGAAACCATAAATGGCTGAAGTCAACAGACATACAACGACCCTAGCCGGTAAATAATGGAAACAAAATAAAAAAAACTTTAAAAAGGGAGGTGAAACAGACAAGGAGCAAACAAGGCGAATAAAATTGCGATAACAATGGACGACAACGAGGACCACATAAACGAACACAGCTCTCTGTTTCATATAAGTTTGGATAAATTCGACAGCAACTTATGAGCAATCATTATCAGTATTTTATGATTTGTTGTACAATGCAAGACATTTTTAGCTCTAAAATGGACCTGAGATCTCCTTTTCAGCATCTGTACTGCGAAGTTTGCCTTGTGGACTGACACAAATAACAAGATATTACAAATTATTGCCCATAAGTTGCTGTCAAATGTATCCAAACTTAAATGAATATACCACAGACGATAACAGCAGACTCCCTTCCGCGACAGCAGATGCAACGTCTTGCGACTTTATCCCAATTTAGAAATTATTTGTCTGTTTGTTGAAATTTAGTTTCTTTCGTGCTTAGTTCTTTTATGTCCCTGTGTGTTTCCTGCTACTCAGAAACATTCACCAGACATGACTTATATCCAGTCAAACACTTCACTATCTCACAAACTCATTGTAAAAATCCTTCAATGAACTCATCAACAATGTAGAACTAACTGATTGCTTGCATACGTTCGATCACAACTCGCCCTCCACCAAAGGGTTCATTCCCCGGCTGGGTCGGTCCCCGGATGTTCGCACGTGGGAAACGTGCTGGACGATGTCGCCGACAAATTTTCTCGGTGATCTCCCGTTTACCCTATCCTTCTCATTCCAGCGCTTTTCTATCGTAGGACCTCATTTCATGACGACATTCGTGGTACGCAGATTGCCTACGAGCTACCCCTCATAAAATATGCATTCAGGATGTGATTCCCTGGTCCTCTGGTATCCTCGTATGATATTTTATTTTTTACAACTTGGTTATTATCTGGCAACCTTGTGTCCTTGTCACCTGACGGAGAAAACTTAGTCAACTTCAATAGGGTAGTTATCGAAAATTCCTCTTAGATGCTCTTTCATTAAGGCAAGCTCTTGATGGAACATTTTATTGTTTTAAATATTTATATATTCGTACGAGATATGGTTTGTTTTCTAGACATATATTGTGATTATTTTTTACTGTAATGAAATTGTTTTTGCTTTCGTAGTTTTTTTATAATAGCACATCAAAGTCCTAATTTTCATAAAACGGTTTTATGATTCGAATAAAACCAACTGTCTTGCCGAACTGAAGAAATTCACACTTAATAACGATGTTATAGGCAACAATGTATCCTATATAACAGCAAAACAAATTTAAATTTTTGAAATTTAAAATTGAAACATAGAAAATTCAAGAATTTTTTCAACAAATACAAAAGTATTTTATATTTTCTTTTTATACAGGAGACCTTGTAGCCTACAACTTAATTATTCAATGTGAATTTTTTTTAAATTCGGTAAGTCAGTTGGTTTTCCTTCAAAGCATATACCGTTTCATGCAAATTTGGACTTCGACATGCCATCATAAAAAAAAAACTATGAAATCCAAAAATGTTTTATTACAGTATGATATAGTCACAATGTATGTCTACAAAACAAAAAAAAAAAAATACCTCGTACAAATATAAAAATATTAAAAATAATAAAAATGTTCCGTCAAGCGTCCCCTGAACACTCGAAACTTTCAGTGACTACAGAAACAGCTAGCAAGTATATGATAGCAGTCTTGCTGAAGTCCAGTAATACAGAATGCAAAAATACTTCCATCTCACAGTCACAGAGTATACGTTATTCTTGCATGTTGCTGTACGATTTAAGGAATTCAGTTTTTCGGGATTTATATATATTTTTTCCATATTTTTTTACCAGATAGGTACCTGATCGAATAAAGAGCAACATAAATAACTTACAAACATTTGACGATATTTGTTTGAATTCAGTGAGTGAATATGTAAGTAAAAATACAAAGCAATAAAAGAAACTTTATTGCTTCCACAGTACACATCCGCACACCAGACTACAACACATATTTCCCATTTGTGGACGAAGGACTCAGCAAACATCGCGTTGCTGGGAATCGATGGAGAGCCTCTGGCGTGAGATGGAGAGGATGTTTTCACACGAGGAGATAGGAAGGAGTCAAGACAGCCTCGGAGGAAGGACTTCCTACGCTTCTTAGTGCCAGGAAAGGACGTGCGGCGAAAGCGTTAAGAGGTTTCTGCAGGCGCGACCACGAGGAAATAGAAAAATGTGAGCAGGGAGTTGAAAAATTTCTCTTTCTACTCGCCGCGATCCTTTGCTCTACAGACACACACACAGAGAGAGACAGAGTTCTTCTATATCGCCTGTCTCCTACGCGAGGAGCTATTTTTCCGTCTTACTGGGTTGCAAGGACTCGCAAAAAGTGGTCATGGTTATTTTTATCGCTCCATATTTCTGTAGATTGTGGCAAATTCATCGTGTCAAAATCAGAGGAAAATGATAAATGCGAGATGGGTTTAATGTACGGCAGAAATAATATATAAAATGGATAATATTTTAATATTATTCAGTTAGAAAATTTTTACTGTATTTTCAGTTCTTGAGCCATAATATTTATTCAAATTGTGCTATCAAAATTTTCTCTTCGACAAAACATACGATATACTCGCAATCAACTGCTTGACATAAATAATAACGGAATCATTAATTAATTTGTCACGCAGAATCATTGCAAGTTAACTTTCAAGAAATCTCTTGCAATTATTCTGCTTATATATTAATGAAAGATTCGATTATTATTTATGTCAATCAGTTTGCCAAGAATATATTCAATACTTTGTCGGAGAGAAAATTTTGATAATACAATTTGAATAAATGTTGTAGCTCAAAAACTGAAAACACAATAAAATTGTCTAACACTCCCCCTTAAAAGAATACTTAATAAAATAAGGTAATTCTACTGGAACACAGTTTGTCTCACTAGCAAGTGTGTTTGTACAACTACCAGTGAGTGGTGCGAGACATTTATAAGCTTATTGTGTGGGAGTGAGAATTTGACGATAAAGGGATTCCTATGACAGCCTATCAAACCACGACTCCTTCATGATTATGCAGATCACCCTCATTTATGACAACGCATTAGTGAAGTTTATAGAAGGGAACGCAAATATACATGATATAGGTGGTTCGGGAAAAGTGAGCACTAAAAATAGCCCTGCTAAAGTTCTATTTCCAGCCATTTCGTATATTTCCGCTCGTAACGACTGACGACAGGACATATCTAACCTCACTGGATACATCACTTGATGTTTGCGCGTTTAAAATTAATTGTTTAGTCAGTATGGATCAATACAGTTTAATAAAAGAAAGTTTATTAATTATATAAAATACAATTATGTCGATTTCGGTTTGTTTCCTTTCTTATTGTTGTATTTAAATAGGAAACACACGGAACTATGTTGCGTAATTTCGCTGTCAACCATACAAGCAGTAAGGTGACTATGTGTAATGTTGAATTATATGCAGTAAGAGCTAGTGATATTTTTCAAAGGTTAAATTTTTAGTGTTCACTTTATCCCGAATGACCTATAGTTTTTCCACTACATAAGGTAATATGGTGCTTCAGCTTTCATGGCCGTTGCACTGCTATGCGAAGAGACTTACGAATTTAAATCTGTTGTAAGAAATAGGCGAAAAGTTGCACCATTTGTCAACATCGGCATAAATGTAAGGCCAATTCAGATGCATTTGACCTTGAATTGAAATTATATCCCCACGATTGTTTTTAACATACATATACTCGACTTCCTCTCGATCAATGATCGCTGAAAAAAAATGTTTGTATGAGCTCTTCCTTTTGTGGCAAACACAAATTTTTCTTTGGTGGCTACAATGTTTTTGTGGTGGGAAGAAAAATAACTTTGCAGTCTAATTACCAGCAAAATATTTTGTCACAAAATATTTTTTTTTCTGTGCTGTATTACTAACACATGCTAACTGGAAAATCATTCTCTCCGAGGAAATTTTTATTAGCATTCTTAAGAAAAACTGACATGAGGAAACAAATTTTCGGAATAACATTTTACGACACCCACAGAACTAAAATAGAATACGAGAACTTGTCTATGACAATATGTTTAATATGTTATAACATGGTTTAAGTAAACAGAGATGATTTGTGGTTATTGAATGAATACACGGAAACTGTAGCATGCAGTATTTGTATATTAGAGAAGAAGAGAAGTTGTTTTTTATTACTTTGTAAGATATTTTCACAAAACATTTCTATGTCCCAAAGGTAAATGTAACTCTCAATAATAGCCTAAAAATAAAAATAATATATTTGTATATATTAATAATTTATTACTAACGGGCAAACATACTCAAAAAATGTATAGGCAATGCAATTAGAAAGGTATAAAATTACAATCCTCTTTTAAAATAAACAGGCAAGTATTTAATTAAGTATTTACGTGTAGTGTTATGACGTAGGTGGAGTACTTTGCTAAGTTAAATACTAACTGTATATTTTTATTTATAGTGATATTACATTAGCAGACCACGCCATTTAATTTCTTACAAATCTCACACAGTCACTTCAAATAGTATTTGCATACAAGTTAAGAACTTACAGCCAAGTATGCATGTGACTACAAACGTTGACTGTGGCATAGGCACACACAAGTGTTGCTACGTATGCAAGAGAAATAAACTGAATTATTTCATAATGTGTGTTCACGTGATCAAAATTAATAATTTTGTATTTGCACGACATAACAGACTGGGCCAGGTGGGCCATTTCCCCGCCCCCTTCAATGTATGGCAAATTAGTAAACACATTTGTTATTGTTGCAGTATCGCTGTATTAAACAAGTTCAATCATTGTTTTAACAACAAAGACCGAATTTCAGCTAAAAAATATGGTCATAAGTTAATGCTTTTTATATTCTCAATTTATTTATAAAGAGAACATTTAACAGTATTTCCGTATAAATAAATGCGTACAACTAAGATGGACGTCACAACCAGTTATTTGGATAAATATATGGCCACACACCACATTCGCGCGCGCACACACACACACACACACACACACACACACACACACACACACACACACCACACCACACCAACACTCAGCAACGCCGACCACCACAGACCACCACAAATCACCACATACATGCACACAATCATATATATGTGTATAGACACATACACATGGCCGCCTTCAACATTATGTCTATGCACGTCTACGTGATCGCAGTGAGTACAGGAGATGTGACATCGAACAACTAGTGCGTGATGTAAGTAGCTGTGGAGATGGCGTAGTAGAGAACTGACGTCACTGAACAAAGGCAGTAAAGGAGAGGGAGAGTTCTTGAGTGAAAGGGAAGGCGAGGGAGTATTCATTAACTCAGAAGAAAGGAGTGGCGGCAGAAGCTGGCTCTAGCAGACGTCTTGTAGCAGCGGTTATTATTATTGTTATTGCGCTAGTCTCTCCTGGAGCGAAGAAAGGGGAGGAGAGCGGCCTCCAGCACTCAGTCGGGATCCATCTTCATCTCTCGTGAGCTGTCTCTCCGCTGATCCAGCCTGCAGCCTCCCTCCAGACCCTGGACCATTCGCTTTGCTATAGCCCCACTGGGAGGATACTTCCCTTAAACCTTCCTTCCTCCGTATATCCTCTCCTTTCACTCATACTACCCTCTTACATACACGGCAATAAGTAACCCTTCTAAGATCCCTCACTGTTTCCTCAACATCTTTTACATTACATGAGAATTGTATTTCCAGTTTTCGACAAAGAGGATACTACATAAGAGCCCGTGTCACTTATTATGATGAATTTTTCTTAATTCCATCCTGATTAAAAATTGGACAAGATTTAAATTAAAATATTTTAATAGGGACGTAGCTAATTACTTTACCTTTCATTACGTATACTATATTCGAAAAATTGAAGCGAAACTATGAAATTATTAAGATAGTATAAATTTCAAGATAACAATTCTCTCACACTGTAATGTTTCTATAAAGAAACATTGCCGGTTATTCGTCATAACCCTAATTTATTGAACGAAAATAAATATTATTAACAAAAGGGATGACGCAAACTCCTGAAGATTCAGTATTATTCGCCATATTAAGTGATTTAATTGCCACTGCTATGAAATTCTGAGAGTAAAACTGTGAAATTTGCTACTACAGCGAATATAATATATTTACTTCGCGCTACAGTACAGGTGTGGCAGTTAAACTTTTAACGTATGTTTAGGCTTCAATCAGTCATACAAATTAAGAAAATAAAAAATAACTGTCGGACGGATTGTCGACTAAAAACATGTAAAAAGTTCAACTGTCAACTGTCATGCTTTCAATGCAGCGAAATGTAAATAGAAATTGCGCTATAATTGCTAATTCAGTGTTTTTTTTACCTCCGAATACCATAAGAACAAAAAATCAAATAATCCAATATGGTGACTCAAACTGAGCCTTAAATCCTTCACATCAAAAAGGAAAAATACTTCGCGAGTTGAACGACCGTTTTACCTCCTATCACTGTTGAACAAGCATAATGGAAAATGTCTTACATTGTCGTTTATTGTTGTATCCCACGGGAGTTTTCTTATAGATGTATCTCAAAAACCCCTGTATTTTCAAAAGCATGCGATACTTGACATCTGTAGTAACTGTCACATAAATATTTCGTTTGTAAGAATTTGATTTCATTCTCAATTGTGGCCTACATTAAATCATACCACTTAAAAATATTGCGCCAATAAAAGGTATGTGAAATAATCGAAGTGATCAATTATTTACTTACCCAGAAAAAGAACAGCTGACTTGTAATGCCATCAACCCTCTTATGGCCTCGCTAGCACTAACGTTTCTTTAATTTCAATTTGTTCGTATAATAATACAAATACCAGGAACTTTACATTTACTACTGTAGGAGCTCAAGTAAGCTAATATCTAGGACACGTAAACGACTTAACTGAAGGAAAACATTCAGCAAAATGTTTCACTTCGACTACTTTTGCGATAAACATTTTCTTTGAAACTAAATGCGAGCAGATATTGTTATAACCGTTTAACAATACTGTTGTAAACATTTCTTTTCGTGTAGTTTGTTTCACTATACAAAACTTATAATATGTTTTAGGCTATTTTTAACTAAAGAAAATTTCTTTAGCTGAACAGTCTGTTAAAACTATAGGAATTCGTCTCGAAAAATAATCAAATTAAAAAAAATGATTTTTAACAAAATAGAGAGAGAATTTTACAATATTTATCACGTTGAGGCTTAAAAAATTAGTATAATTCTTTAAAACCGTAGAAATGAGGGATTGTGGTTAAGGGGCCTCCCTACCTCCGCCACAAATGCGTTGCAGAGAGTTACGACTATTCTCTTTGTGACGAAACTATTTAACGCACATTATACATGTATAGCTACGAATATAACACATACTTCAAACTATGTCGCTATAGTTTCAAATAATTGGCACGTTTATTAGAAATATTTTTCGGGCCTCTCAAAACGGCCAAAAAAATGGCTTTTTCAGACTGCATTACCTGGAAAATTAACAATCTAATTCGAAAAACAGAAACAAGACTTTAAACTACGCTAACCACAAATAAAATAACGTGGTCACCGCTTTAAGTACCATAGGAAAAATGATAACAGTAAAGTACCGCGTGCCATCTGAGTGGCTTGGGCGGAGGTGCGATAATGTATTACATGTGTCGGTTGGTGGCACCCTTACCACTCCTGCCTTACACACACAAACGCAGCCTATCTAGGGAGGCCCCTTAACGAAGTGCCATCTGTTTCCGAGTATCAATAGAGTTATTTTCAATTTTACCTGTCAACTTGCACTTAAAAAAAAAAAATTACGTAAAATTTTCTGTCATTTACAATCAATTGTAAAAGTACAACGGGGTTCCTTGTAGAATAATCTGTTTGTAAAGTTATGAGGCGGATATAGAAATTCTCAAGAGTTGGTGGACCTGGCGAGTGAGACGTGCTGTATCGTGTTATGGAAAGTAATTTTTATTGTATAACTATTAAAAATATTTCCAATGCTTTTATATACAAAAATAAGACACGCTTCAAACTGTGTTCTTATGGTTTTTAAAAATGCTACCAACTAATTAAAAACATGATTTCCATTAAGCTCTACGAAGGTGCAAAAATTACTTATTCACGTTGCTTTAACTGGGAAAATATAAACTTTAAGCGCAGAACAAAATTATGGAAACCTGCATTGGACTTCAACTCATACGGTACTTACCACAAATTAAATAATGGAGTCGTCACTGAAGTCACGTTAAAAAATACATTCTACGAAAACACTGCACGCTGGTTTAGTACTTCGGGTCTAGAGGCGATGAGATGTTTGACGGACGTGTTAAATTCGACTTATTGTCTTCCCCGTTTCAAATGCCTCAAACGCAAAAAAAAATAATAATAAAACTTTGGTCCACTAACTCTTAAGAAAGTCTTTGGTGAAACACAATTTCGGGTTTGTACGGGAATGGTAAGTTATACATAAATGGCAAAACCTATGATACGTAATTACGTGAAATAAAGTGAATGATAGTTTAATGGAATGCGCGTTCTTTTGATAAAAAAGGAAAAAGTTAATTTTAGTTGATTTGGTCTAGAGATGTTTTGAATGATAAACAAGTACAATGGCGGGAATTTTTTATTCAGCGCAGCAACTTACGTATTTTAACTATAACACGTGTAGTTTGTTGTTTTGCGTACATGATTTAATTTTCAGGAACACCATAAAATAAATTTTTGGTTTGTCATGGTTTCGTTAAATCTCTCCAGGCGATATCTCTCCAAAATCCTGTCGTGTCAGTTTTTGTCACCGTCTCTGATGACCTCGCTGTCGCCGAGACATGTAACTGTCACTCTACCTTACCTTGAAAACGAATGTGTCTGACTTCTGCAGAAATTTGTTCTGGAATGTCAGCCATGCATTGCATCATAAATTTGGATGAGTGATGAGGTTATAATGTTCGAATTATAAACGTAGCATTTAAATAATTTGACAGAAGTGATACCTTTGTTGTTAAATAGAAGGTCCCTTTTGGATTTAGTGCAGTGTGTGTGAAGAAAGTAGCGACATTTCCTGAACAGCATTATCCGAAATCTCTCACGGATAAACTACATTTTCACCGTAAACAATAAGTTTATCTGTGTTACTTAAACTTTTGTCAAAAATTCATAGTTTTCTCTTACATTTGCATCTAGTCTTTACATGAGTTGATATATACTTTAATTTTTAATGTATGTTTGGCTAGAAAATAAATATTAGCAAATTATGTTACGCTGTGAAACATATAAATTCAGGAAAATATGAGAGCTATTTAGGGGCAAGAATCGTTAGTATTTTGTAATACGTTTTACAATATAAGGTTACATATAATGTGCGTTTAGTGGAATGGAAATATAGAATGACATAGCATCAAACATCTACAACACTTAACAAAGTTGTGATCTCAGAAGCGTCAAATTGTACTGAAGTTACACGAAACAGAATATAACCAATAATTGGTTTTATGTTATCTAGCTTCGCTACTTAAACACATAACAATTAGAGACGGGAAAAATTCGCGAAATCACCGATGTTTAGGCTAGCCTCCAACAACATGTGTGTATTCAAGCAGACATTATCTGCTCACTGGCTGCTCGATGACGCAGTGATATGGGCCTGCATTTAGTTGCTTCTGTACTATTGGCTAAGCGACTTCCAGGAAGTGTCAAATAAGTCACGGACCAGTTGCGAAAGTGGCACTAACATACAGTTGCTGGAATTATAGCTTGGTGCCAAAAGAAAACGCGAATTTTCAGGTATCTAATATAATTAGAGGTACGAATATTCCGTGGGTTCATCTGGCAACAACCTAGACTTCTCATGCCTTTACAGCACGAACCACATTGGCTTCTAACATTACAAGTGGGTAGCACGTGATATCTCCTCGAACTCTTCCCTCATTTGTTATTGGCTTGCAGTCGTCAAAGGTGTGTCAACACTGGAAGCCCGTATTTTCGGTGAAATTTTATCTGCAGTGGTTTGTTTCAGTGCCAACTGTGCTCACTTGCAGCTCTGCTTCATGGCCAGTGATGTATCGCAGTTAACGTTATTCTTATTGGCACGGCTAAATGACAAACGTCCTTCCGCAAAGACACTCTACCAATAACAATGAAGCAGAATTGCAGGTGTGCTTGTTAGGCATTGAAACAAGTTATTGCAGAAATCTTTTCGCGAAAATCAGGAGTACCCAGTCAAAACAGAATGATGTCGTACAGTTACAGAAGTGACAGTGAATATACATTCTTGACATAGAAATTGACTTGGAATAAATCCGTGAAATAATCGTGCTTCTAGTAACAAGTAAAGTGTAAGAATATGTTAAGTGTTTCATATCAGATTATAAGTAACACTATGACTACCAAGAGCCTCGCCTAGAGGACGGGCTAATGACGATGACAGTGCAATTACGTTAGTAGTTATAGAAGACAAGGGCCTCAACAATTCTCCCCCCCCCCCCTCCTGCATTGAAGTATAGCAATATAACACAACATATTGGGGGAATCGGGGTCTGTCTTCTCCAAGCCTTCCAGCCGTCGCCAACTCGCCAGGATGGTCCTGGGTCGAGACCTACGACGTGCCGCCGTCCGTCGATAGCCGACCAAACTCATCATCAGCCTCCGGCATCATGCTAATGGTGAGGTCTAAGGTGTCCGAAGGGTCACCCATCATTGAGTAGAACATAAACTTAATTACTTAAACAGCTGCTCCCTTCCTGCTTAAATTATCCAGTACAACCGTGTAGTATTATGTAATGTAAATTAAGTAGAGTAACGCTACCGTATTTAGATAATTTATTTCATTAAATCGTAACCCTCAACTGAAAGCGTCATCCGCTAGCTAGTTTCAGTACAAGTGTCTTCCTCTGACAACAGCCACCCAACCACTTTAAATCTTGTGTAAAACATATTTAAATAATTGTTTTGTTACAGCACACTTTTACATTGCGGGGTAACTTTGACCACTCAAAATTTTGATTTTTATATTGTTTAGTGACGAAAGTTTTAAACATTAGCTATAAGGATAAAAGGAATTATTTAAAATACTTGACTCAGATTATCTGTTTATTTACCAGATAATAAAAAACTAATATTTTGAATAGTCAAAGTAGCCCCGAAAATTGTCAAAGTAACCCCGGTTTACGGTACATTTGTTGTGTTTACAACAGCAGTTTGTTGGTCTGACACAAATGCCCTGTACACTCAGGATAATCGTCGAGGGCAAATGGGGAAATAGCGTTATCTTCGTATTTCAGCAACAATTTCCAGCAAGTGGAAAGTCAAGCGTGTTTTCTTGTGCCCAAGACGGTTAGCTCTCGATAGCCTTTCACAGCGCTGGGAGTTGGTATATTTTCTTCAAAGAAGTTCCCATGTTTGTTTTCCGCATGATCTGTTATGAAGCAAGATAGCTCGACGTGATGAAACGTTGTATGTCACGGCAAGGTATAAATTAATATAAGTAGTAGTCCCAGAAGCCAGGCTCGCTCGCTTCTCGGCGGACAACCCACCTCGGACGATTGCGAGTACGTAAAACTCAGCTGTACGAGCATAAACTCTTACACTGTAAAAAGGAATGGTAAGTTGCCTTTACGTCTCGTCGACGGCGAGATCATTAGATACGGGTATACACAACTTGGTACAATGACAGGAACTGGGAGAGGAATTGCTAAGGAACCATCCCAACAATCGCGTGGAGCGATCTCGGGAAACCACGGAAAGCCGAAATCAGGATGGCCGGAGCCGGGGATTGAACCCGAGCTCTCCCGAATGTGAGTCCAGCGTGATACCGTTGCACCTCCTCGCTCGGCTAGCACTGTAAAAAAAAGTACGTACTTTGATAAGGAAAAACTTCTTAACTAATGTCCAAACATTCATCAATTAATTTTTCAGTTACGACTGCGTACTTCAATAAGAACGAGTCGCAAACATTTAAAGTCATAAAACAAATATCCCAAACACCTATAAGTATAAAACGAATATATGTCCACGAACAGTTGTCAATGTAACACAACCTCAAATTCAGTGGAATGGCACCTATTTGCAAAATATTTATTTTGCACTGTGATAGAACATAATGGACACCTTTAGTTGTGACGTCACACGAGAGCACTGGTTCCAAACAAATGTTTGTTTTGAAAGTTTAGCATTTAAGTATGAATGTAGGTATTCGTTACCAGTTGACTTAATTCATTCTTTTTGTAACTGCCCATCCCTGAATTGCAAATAAATTGTACTATTCAAACGAGAACAAATATGCAAGTTTACCTTTATGTTAAGTAACCTCGTCACTACTTACACAAACATAACTCCGAGTATGCTGCAGTTGTATCTGTTAGGCTATGTTCATAACTAATATGACTTTACTTATTTCAAAAAACAATATAATGTAACCAATTTTTCTTAGAGATGTAAAATTAGATCATTGTTTTGTGCCGAGAATATATGTTTGGAACCAGACTCGTCGTGTGACGTCACACTAATGGCGTCCATACTAATAATGACACTATAAACAAGCGGTGTAAAATTTACAAGTAAATGGTTCAAAACATAAAAAAATCGCAATAATAAATAAAACATAATTTGGTAGATATACAAACAATAATTCCAAATATACATAAATATTGCTACATTTGTATGTTTCCAAACGTTTCTTGTAAATTCTCGAATACCTGTCTTCAGTGTTACAATTTTTTTTAAGCATAACAATTTTTATGTTGTAAAAGGTTTTCCTTCAGTCTGGGAAAATACTGAAATAATCATTAGGTTATGTTAGATAATACTAAGTGGTATAGTTTAAGTTAGGTTAGCTTCGCTTACATGCTATTAGGTTAGCTTCAGATTCGGCAATGTAAAGTACGGCTATGTTCGGTTAGGTGAGGTAAAATTATCTGAGGTTGGGTTGGTATCAATTCGGTTAGTTTACGATAGTTTCTGCTAATTAATATTCATTAACGAAGCGCGGTAACAGTGCGTCAAAGTCAAAATTTTCATGTTCTGCTGCCATGAAAATAGTGAAAACCAATTGACTTACGTACGTGAAATAATTCACAGTGAAATAACATACAATGGACTACGTAATAAAACATTTAAAAAAATCCCGCATACTTTTTTTGCATTAAAAAATTGCTGAATTTGCAATTCTTTTCTGTACTTTTAGAAATTTTTTAAAATTCAAAATATTATGTTTTTTTTATGTTTTATTGCATAGCACATGGGATGTAAGTTCACAGTGAATTATTTTGTTTAAGTAGGCACCCTTATGAGAAAACTATGAGAGCTAAAATTGTTTCGTAAGAGTAAAATATATGTACTCACAAGTATCGTCTACAAAATTAAGAATATTTCGTAAAAATATAAAATTATGATCTCATCGCACTTGAACACCCTTAAGCGGTGACCACAACATTTTATTTTTGAATAGTATGAAGTAAAGACCAACGCATGCCACTCGCTTTGCACTTTACGAATTCAAGTAATATTTTCGGAGTCACAGCCGTCTAAAAAAAAAGTTTTTAGCCATTTTGAGAGGCCGAATATCATGTTCTTAACAAGCGTACTGAATTTTTGAAAACATAGAAGCATAGATAAACATAATATGAGTAAGTTAAGCGGTTTCGCGTAAAAAAGAATAGGCATGACACACAGCAACACCGTACGTGCGCCAGTCGAGGACTTCTCTTGATGGTAAGCGAGTGCTCTAGCCAATGAAATAGGATAAGATATGTTTGGTAAAATTAGGTCAAACAAGCTATGTTAGGTTAGGTTAATTTAGTTTAAGTGTATTTAGGTTAGTTTAAGTTTACGTTATGTAAATTTAGGTTAGTAGGAAAAGTTAGGTGAGGTTCAGGTTATGTTCCTTGAGGTAAGATTAGGTTAGGTTCAATTGCTATAGAATAGGTTATTTTTAGTTATTTTACGATGCGTTAGAAGTATTGTTTATTTTTATCATTTAGTTCTACACTTATGAAAACTATGGATGCTTCCGAAAAAAAAAAGATTTAATGTTGCTTCCGTTACTTATAAGTCGTCGTTAAGTGAAATTGTGAATTACTTCGATACTCAAGACGGAATTGAAGCCCACAAATACTCACGTACTTACGTCCGGTTCCCGTGGTACAGTGAAACTGGCAACATTTACATCAGCACCAACAGTTAATTAAGGTAGTTGATACGTGAAGGAACGTGCAGGCACGCACTGGCGAACACACGCGCCCTACACGCACGAACACAAATAACCACAGAACATGTATGAGCACGATAAATAATTTATGAACACCGGGTCTGACGTTCATTGGTTCGGAGACTGCCTCGCTCGGTGACGGCAATCGAAATATGCCGCCTTATATAATTTCGAAGACAACAAAAGTTCCTACAAATACAAGGGGTATGAAAAGGTAAAATGTTGAGCGAATGATTAGAATACTGAACAGTCGATAAAATCGGAACTACTCACCATAATTCGATAGGACTTTTGCCGAGTAGATACAGTAAAACGGGATGATTAGAAACACTGGGGCGAATAGAAACAAAATTATAAATAAATTCCTACCTGACACCTTTTGCTTAAAAAATTATAATTACTATAAAACTACTGTTTGTAAACTGTTTTAACTTGCCCGTCTAAAAGCAGAATTTTTAATACAGAATTAGTACCGAACATTTAGCTTTAAAATTGTGTTTATATTCACCCCGTTTTACGGAATTTTGTAAGTGGACGTCCGTTTACACAGAACTAGACGGTAGGTTTACAAGTAAATAAACCCCGGCTTTAGAAAAATACGGACTTGAAACTACGAAATCTACAAAAATGAAAAATTTTTATTTCTAGTGTTATCAATATATTAACATTTAGAGTTATATAATAACCGAATTAAAAAAAAAATACTCGTGTTTTGAATTAAAAATAAATTTAACACCGGCAAACCTCTGCACTGAAGTTTTTCGGACAGTAAAGTGATTTTCAAATTAAAACGCGAGTATTTTTAAAAATCCGGTTATAATAGAACTTTGGATATTATTATACTGATTGATAACTACAAAAATAAAAGTTTTCCATAATTATACATTTGTGTGGTTTCAGGCCCGAATTTCTCTAAATGATGAATGGCGCTCTGATCGAAAGCAGGTTTAGAACTACTAATAAAATATGTACTCGGCAAATTAAGCCCCATCGAATTATGTTGAGTAGTTAATATTTCATCAACGATTGATAATTCTAGCCATTCGCTCGATGCCTTACCTTTCCATAAACCTTAAGTTACGATGCTAGCATGTGTACAGCAAAAGTTTAGTTTGAGGCATTCGAACAGTAATCTACCTAACCCCAGTGAGTTTCTTAATAAAACCCCCTGTTGTTGCAACCATGACCTTCTAAAACCATTGTTACAATTAACAAGCACACAGATACTGACGAAAACAAGCGTTCCTATTCGCAAACAAATGAAGTAGTATATTTTATTTTAAGTGGGTTCTACATTACTGCCGGTCTTACAAAACTAAGCCTATTTTCTTTTCTCATGTTAGTAGAAAACATGTCAGGCATCTACCTCTTTTTATTTCATTTTAAAATCTAGACTCAAATAATATTTTTGACAGATTTATTATTGATATCATCATTGTAAATGTATTTATGTAAAAAGTTATTTGCTAAAAATGAAACTTATTCATGTCTTCCACGGCATTGATTAGAAAACAGTTCCTGTCGATTGATATATATATACATACACACACATTATATATATATATATATATATATATATATATATATATATATATATATACAGTATGTATGCACATACACTACACCAGTCACATTCATATTAATGTAATTTCGTAACGGACAATAAATACTCTTTCGTCGCCGTCAGAATTTATATCATCCATTTTAACTAAAAATTTAATTGTACGTTGTTTCTTGGAGAAAATTACTGGACAGTTCGTGTTTGCGTAATTGACGTGCTATAAATGTGTATTTTAGTATCCAACATTTTTTTTTTTTACTGTATTGGATGCAGTACGATAGAAAACAGTCATTCAGTTATTTTTGGTATGTAATAATTTTCACTTTTCTGTTTGGAAAGGGCCTTGTAGTAGCAAAACGCCATAAAAAGAAGATTTTATTCATATTTTCTGAGGCAGTCTAAGTGGATTCAACGCTACTGCCAACATTATAGCATTACACCGAGGAAGTTTATAGAAGTATTTTCGCGTAAGTTACTGGTTGAAAGTATAGTCGGCTTAGTGGAAAAAGTTGGTAAGTCCATTATGTGAACATGAGTTAACGTCACAGCCAAAGTTATAAAGTAAATATCTTTTCCAGGAAAAAGTTTAAAATTTCTCTTATGAATGCCTGTGTAAGTTAACTTGCATCTTGGTTTCTGTAATCCCGATATTTTTAAGAAGTTATAAACTGGTAAGTACGCTTTAGTGTCTAAATATAAATTAAATATATGTTTTAGAAAACCAACGATATAGTGCTCGAGTATGCAACAAATGTTTTGTACGAGTTGTAAGACCATAGAACTAAATTTTCGGGTATCCAAACGCTTGTTTGGCAAATAAGTTATACTTCTTGAAATAATTATTTTTCTTCAAGTACTACGTATTTCAGAAATAATGTCATACACGGTCATTTGAAGAAAAAATACATTCACAGCCGTCAAAGACTTACCTTGAAAATGTTTTGACTGAATTTTCTTAGGCACATTTTTTTTTTACGTTACTGAATGTGTCACAAAATAAATAGCTTTATCCACTAGTCGTTTCTTAAACTGTTATAACTACGCCCCGACAACTACGTCTTATCTTCGTCACGTTTTTACAAGTTGTATTTTGTTCAATATTACTTCGCTCAAATGCATTTTGCTTAAAATTCTGATTAAAAAAATCAGTCAAACGGTACAACACATTCGCAATTGGTCTGAACAAGAGCCCTCTTCGTTGGCAAGCAGATCGCGATTCCCTTCAGTAGTTAGATTAAATATCTCAATAATACTTCATTCAAATCAGCCACGAAATAGTAATTCAACTCCTAACTTCTTCTAATACTTGGACAAAATAATATTTTTAAACTCGATGTTCAAGGGCTCATAACTCCAGTAGCATTTACTTGTCTTGAAAATGCCCCATATAATGCCGGTTTATTTTTTCATGAACAAGGAATCACATCCCGGAGTTTGGACTATTAATTTCCTTACATCCTGTGTTCATATACAAATATAATGAAGTGACTTTACCAACTGCCATAAAAAGTCCAGTTATTTGTGGCACGGACTATATATAACAAGGACTGGCGCTATTAGCAGCGGCTGATGAATGCACGTGGGAAGCAGGGGCTGCGTCAGTTCGCAGCGACAGTTGGTATGATTCATGCGGCGCGGAACTGCACAAGGGGAAACGGTCTACCAACCCTGCTTGGTAATGGTTTGAGAGAAGGGAAGGAGAGAGGGAGGGTGGAACAAGCGCGCGTGCTACGCAGATGTCGTCGTGCGGGCCATTTCCGCGCTGGGTCACGTGACCGCATGCTCTCCAGGAAGTCTGCCGCCCCCGGTCCAGCTAGGAATACCAAACATGGCCGCGATGTGTCGTCCGGAGTATTCTCTCTCCTCCCCCTTCCATACTACTCAGTCCTCTTACTCTGTGCCTTAGCCAAGCAGGAGGGTGGGAGAGATAGGAGTTATTACTGGGAAGTCATAACTGTCATAATTTCACCCTCTTCCCCCACGTAACGCGTTTGGAAGAAAATTATAAAAAAAATTAAGAAAGTAATATTTTACCAGTAGAATATTCAATGTTTCACTATGAAAACTGCAAAATTAGTATTATTCTGCACCTTGAAATCCAAATTTTTCCGGGACCCCCCCCCCTCCTCCGACATTAAAAGGGCGGTCAGTATTTGTTATGTTATTCTCGGGTTAACACCCCCCCCCCCCCAAATCCTTCACTGCTGTTACCACCTACCAGTCCCTCTCTCAGTTCGCGATCATTAATTTGTTGGCATTCACAGCACAGTTTAGGCGAGACCAAATGTTGTATCAAGGGGAAAGAACAGATATCTATTCTAAGGCCGCAGCAACAGGAAAAGGGGGAGGATACTAAAGGGGCAGAAAGCCCCGGGCTCTAAATTCTGAAAAAAAAAAATAGATTTATTCATTTTCCAGCTGCAAAATATTTGTGTATTAATAAAGCAACGATGTTTATAGTGTCGTAAGTGTCCGTAACATGCTCTACAATGTTGTTGTGCAAATGTGAATTAATCATGTTTACGATAATAAAGAAGTCGTCAAAAATGTTTCTTAAAATTATTGTTCAGACATTAGGGGTTCCCAAATTATTCTCTGCCCCAGGCTCCAAGAAACCTTGCTGCAGGCCTGATCTACTCAAATGTATAACTTTACAGAAGTAAAGTGTATTTGAGTTAAATTATTGAAATTTTGGCAACTTAAACACCAAGTAAATATTTTTTGTGGAATGTAATAGTAAAAATATACCTCTTTAAACACAAACAATTCAACCGTTATCTCACTTCACGTATTTGAATTTTCAGACCAATATAACATTTATTACACATTGCACAGTAGTTGTTTTAGCCTCCATTCTGCTAAGTAATAGATATAGTTCGATAGTGGTGCTTCTAGTTGTATAAACCTTGCAGTAGTTTTATTCATTATGAAACTAGGGACAATTTTTGTCAAAAAAATTTTTCCTAGAAAACATAATTTAAAGGTGTAACCATTTATAATGGTCGGAAACAATTTTTATTATTCAAAGAAATCAAGGAAAATTGCTTAAGATTCCACAATGATGCAAAGTAACAATTTTATGCCTCGAGTAAAAATATAGTTTATGTTGTGATAAACAAAAAACATTAGACTTTTAAGTCCCAAAGAATTACCGTTACCAAGAAATAAGCTTTAATAACTTAAATATGCCATAATGTGTCTCGTATATACACCACTTACAAAATGGTGACTTCAGGGCTTATGCCCGTGTTGTTAAGCTACCACCCCTACGAAAATTTATCAGGACAATACTTTGAACGTGCCGCTAGTGAGTGATTTACTGGACCAAACATTTTCACGGTGCTCCACTCAACAAGTGTGGTATGAACTATTGTACACTGTAGAAACATCTGTTGTAGAATATTAATTACTTTGGACGGTTTCAGATACCGCCATACTCGTAGCATACAGCTGCTTGTGACGTAAGAAATTTTATTCTATACTGTTCATATTTTATCATTGGTGTACCAGGTCGGGGGGTGGCGGGGGGCGGTGAGACACGTCCCCTTAAAAAATTATTTAGGCAGGTATTGTCCTCCCCATAAGAAAATTATAACAAATAACCCATTAAAAACATTATTATTCTTACCAGCGGCATATTAAAAGTTTATGTATGAAAACTGCTATATAACCTCCAGTTTGTCACGCCCTCAAAATCAAATTTTTTCCGGGGGAGGGCCTCCGGACACCCTCTTGTTTATATTGATGATCAAAATAGCCACAGGGTATATTCCCCTCCCCCTCCTTTTCAAAGATCAATAGCCACGCATGCTATATTTTCAGAAAAGAAATTGAAAGAAAATTATGACGAAAAAATTTATAAATCCAAAATGGGGACTCTGCTTCCCCTTACGGCTGTACCTGGTAGTTTTTTTTGTAAAATACTGAAATGATTATTGACATAATGCTTTGAAAAAATATGAGACTGTATGCAGTAATAGACTACACTACACATATAGGCTTATGTAGGCTTTTTACCAAAAAATTCAGTCTGCCCACAAAACAATATTTTTTTTTATTGTCGTTTATTTTTATAACAAAACTTGTAATATTTTGGTTGCAAACGAAATTGGGGTTCAAAAACCATATGTTAGTGTTACAAAATGTAACAGCTATTCGATATAGGTATTATATTGCTCAAAAACATTATCTAAACAGTAGTAAAAGTAAAATGCTGAGAATGTCCTAAATGAGTGAAGATATTTTGGTGTTCGTGCTAATGTTTAGAAGAAATAAACATTATGTCGAAATTGCATATATATGTCAGGCATACTCTGTTTCACATAACGTCAGTAAAATTTGACAGCACAACTTTTAAGTGTTGCAGACATTTGTTGATTTGTAAGACTTAATTTTTAGTTCATAAATTAACCTAAGATGTAAATTCCATATTTTGTACTGTAAATTGTGTTTTGGATTGTACTACACGTTGCATTATATTAATAACAATTGTATGTAAGTATATATCAAAATGTATTGTAATGTTACGAAGAGAGTGTAGGAGCAGGTAAACTATCTAGTCAGAAGCTTTCGAGAGTCGAGGAACGAATTCTTCAGCAGCACTAGCAGGATCACAGCAATACATGTTCCTTGGTTCTATGTTGCAGGCACGTTAATGGCAAGTGCTCGATGTGAATAGTCGATCAAACACCGTTTATCAAGCTTCGCCACTGGCTTGGTGGCCATTCATACGAAACAAGTTCGCTACAAGTCAATATTGAACAAGTTTTCCACCTTTTTGTACAATAAAGACGTCTGTGTACTAGATAGGGTCGCCGAAAAAGAGGAGTGAAGGGAGGAACAGGCAAATACTTTAGGTACGGCATCAGACGACATATTTTTTTTTTATTCTGAGAAGAAACATGCGCAATTTGCTATTATAACGTTAATTATATTTACCTTGGGCTACAGTACAAACATAGCAGTTGAACTTTTAACATATATTTAAACCGCAATGAATGCAGCAATTTTTTGTATTGTTTATTTGATGGACTCTTTGCAGCGGAAATACGTGTTAAAAATTTAACTGCGATGTTTTGTATTGTAGCACAAGGTAAACAGAATTCACTTTTTTTCTCAGGATTTAAAAAAAAAAATTAAAAGCGAAAAAAATTATCATCTAATATGGCGATAGATTGCACCTGGTTAGAAACAGGAAACCCAATTACACAATTGAATGCAAATAATTAAATATTGATTATTTAGCTAACGCCAAATATAGATAAATATCTAATAAATATCTAATTGTAGTTGCCATTGTGTGTACTCTGAAAAAAAAATAATTAGAAAGTCTTTCATGATTAAAAAAATTATTATATATACATATATATATATATATATATATATATATATATATATATATATATATATATATATATATATATATACACACACATGGATTGTTCAGCAATTGGTTTTTAATATGCGAGGAGTCTAGTATCTGAATTGCCCAGGAGCCCACAAATTGTGTTGGTGACCCTGATATTACGCATAAGAAGGAGAAAATACTTAGGTCTGTGAAGATGCCTAGAAGCATCTCAAGGACATATCACGTATACACCAAGCCATGCAGGAGATAATATACTCGTTACAATACGCATGCATCGCTGCTTTGCTGAGCTTGAGCAAACATGGCTGTGATTGGGGACATTTTTACATATCTTAACAACTACTGTAGTAGAGCTTAGTTCACGTGGTCGGCTCCTTCCGCAATTACTACACACATAGGCGTAGAACGTGTAGCTAAATTCTAGGGCAGTTTTTGTAAGCGCGGAGGTGGAAATATAGGGGCTAATTGTGATACAGTGGTGAATAAATTTCCAAATGTCAAATTCAGTTCGTCTGCTTTTTTTTTTTTTTTTGGAACAAGATGAATAAAATGGGCTCTGCCGTTAATTTAAAATTAAAAATTTTTAACCGAAACTTCAACTGTTATACATAAACAAATAAGTAATTAATTATTCTATGTTTATTGTACGTGAGTGGGGTACGTTTAATATTCAAACACTATACTGCACTTCTTTTTAAATTCATAGTTACAATTCGTGAAGTACACCTAATTGGCAATTGCAGCTAGGGTGTAGAAGTTGCATACAGTAGGTACCCACTACGCAAACATAGCTTAGCTAACCTACATAATCGAAGGAGGGAGGCAGCCGGGAATTTTTCGCGATGCGTTTCAAATCATCGTTACTCTCCTTGTACGAAAATACATTGTTGTCAACTTTTAATTCTGAAAATCCGCCGAGTGTTCACATAAAATCTGTTTATCTCACTCAAAAAGAAAAAAAAAACAGAATAAAAGAGACTTAAAGTCTTTATTTGAAATTAAAAATTGATAAGTAAATAAAATGCAGTTTTACTGCATTTTATATTTCAGTGGCAAATTCGGCATGTACCGTACATTTGCGAGTGCTGCTCCTTGCTGAAGTTAATATTTCTCCGCGAAGTGGTTTTAAAACCGGCAGATTTAACGACAAATCCAGTAAGTCGGCCACAGCGTGTATCAGTCATGACTATAGACAGGAATAATTAGCGAGTTCCTTGACCTGTAGATTATCCTATACAATATTATAGGCTGTTCACTATAAACCGAGCACTCAGCATAACTTGTAAGTAATTAAAAATATGTTTTATTGAACCAATAGATATTAACTTTTGAGAGTGTTGAAACGATTACACAGGCTTTTAGTTACGACGAAGATTTTATGTTAAAATGAGTAGAGATGGCTGCAAAATGGCCGGAAGAAAGCTGTGTACTCAAACATGGAGCAGCTGCTCATTGGCTGCTCTCTGACACAGTCATAACACAAGGGCGGGCTTCCGGTTTGAGTTGTTCATTTATCAAGGGCTCAGAACCCTCCAATACGTGTCAAATAAGACAAGAGGCAATAGCTAGAGCCACCATTTTGTCGTGAAAAGGTTCCCGCACCACTTCGTTTCAGCGCCTTACTTGCACATCGCCAGCCTTGCTTCATGGTTATTGGCAACGTGTATTTGGTCGGACGAGTCTCTCATTTGACTGCACCAATCCGAACATGGTTATTGTGACTCCATACTGCTGTGATTTGCCAGTAGAACTTCAAGACAAGTGACAGTCACTACCCATGCAGTAGAACTGCACATGTGCGCATAACGCATTCCAACCAAACGGGTCAAAAATACTTTTGCAATAAAACCGTCCCTCTACCAATAGCTAACGTGACATGACTTTAGGTCTACATATGTTTGAATTGTAGCTTATACCTAAATGAAAACATGAATTTTTATGGCATCTAGTCAGGGGCGTCATTTCAGGTTTTTCTTGGAGGGGGGGAACGAGATTTATTTTTTGGCGACAGTGACCTTGTTTCATATTTTTTTTATTAATTAAGCACGTATAAATTAGAAACTTTAATAATAAAACTTCTAATTTATGTGCTTACGTTAGTATTATTTAAATAACAAAATACACGAAAAATAATTTTACACATTTCCTTCTAAATCCAGGGGGGCATTTGCCCCCCCCCCTGTCCCCCTTAAATGACGCCCCTGCTCTAGTTGTGACTGTCTTGGGCAAGGTAATGAACGGAAACAAATGCAGTCACCTGTTTTTGTTTTGTTCTTTTCAGTTAAGATAAGCGGAGTTGGTCTTCTAGGGTTTTATCGCTAACGAGCTAAGCGAGTATTCGCGGCTATACGAGCTTATCACAAAACAGCGGTACCATATTCTTTCCTGTGTTAAGCATCGAGGCGGCAGAAATCTCACCGTCGCTAATGTGCCGGCTCCTCGACACAGACAACGGTGTTCCCGTGTGTTAAGTCTCGCTAATGCCCGGCGCGTGATGCGAGAATCCATTAGTCGTGGGAACCTTCTCCCGGCGACTTTCCTGCCCCACTGGAACACGCTCTCCAACACTACCAACCTCTGCGACTTCCACCTCCATAATAATGCCACTTCTTTTGTGTCGACAGTTTACCAACACAGCAAATTGTTGCCGCTTAAGGCCAAGCTCTTTAGTTTATACTGTTCTTGCGATAATTATTTTTTAAGGCTTAAACAAGAGCATATATAAAAACGTCTGTGTGGCAGTTTTGTTTAATATGTTTTTTGCCGTGATAGGTAATTTATTCAAGACAAAAAATTATACGGTTTCGATTAAATGTCAATTAACCGTTATTTCGTTAATTACATAATTAGCTCAAACCATAGTATTTACTGCATAAAAAAATCAGGCAACATGGAGAAGACGATTTTAAACAAAATTGTCAGTCAGATGTTTTATATCTGCTCTAGTTTTGGCGTATAATAATTAATAGCCTATCGCTAAAAATAAAGTAGAATCTAGAGAGTTTGTAACCTCTGTATTGTACCACCTCTACTCGCAAGTCTCTCCAAGAGCGTGCTTTGCTTTCCTATCAACCATTTTTCTACGGGACTTAAGCCGTTACTCCCCTACTTCTACTGTTGTCGCAATAGTTAATTTTTAACCTTATACTAGAGCAGATATCACAAATATCTTTGGCAGTTCTGTAAAAAATGTTTTTTTTTGTCGTAGTAGCTAATTTTTATAATGCGAAATTATAAGTTTTCGAATAATAAGTCAATTTACGAAAATAATCGTTCATTACATGATCACCTGAAATTATATTATTTACTGACTTTTAAAAAATAAGACAACATGGTTGAAACTAATTTTAACTAAGCTGTCAAATAGATATTGATATCTGCTCTAGTTTAAACTTGTTCGACGCATGTTTCTACGCATCTTCGTGTTTTTACAAACCGGATGGTATAACCCCAGATACGGCAGTCTAAACAATCTTTTATTTATTTATTTTTACCATTTTTAGGAGCCCGAAAATCATTGTTTCTATGACGTGTACTGAATTTTCAAACCTATAGAAATATTTTTGAAGTGTGTTTTATTTTCGTAGCTAAAAAACCGTAATGTTAGTTAAGAAGTTTTAACAAAATAATAACAGAAAATTGTTGCTCAGCATTTCAGGAGCATTAGGGACACTAACAACCCCAGAGTCCTGGTAAGACCACGATTTTGAGCCGAAATATATATTCGTACCGTTCTATTACTATGCCTTATATGCTTCAGTGATTGGGTGTTTTAACTCTCTATTGTATTGGGGTTCTACCGGCAAATCACAGTCGTATTGGTGTCACAATAACTAGAGATGATGGTTTATCGCGGGAAAACTTGACTGTTTGCTGGGATTCAAGGTACGTTCAGCTTATGAACAGATGACTGTCTTTCGCTTGTGCGTATAGCAGTTACTCTATTTGAGTGAGACAATAAGAATCCCGCTATTGTAATATTTGTTGCCTATTATTAGTCTGCAGACAGCTACATTGTGTCAGGCATACAACACCCAATCATTAGAGATCATGGTTAGAGGTACGTCAATTTCGCGGATTCATCTGGCAGCAGCCTAGACTTGTCAGTCCTATACACCCACTGGCCTCAATCGATTATCTATTAGCTTATAACCGTACATGCAGGTAGCAAGCGATAGCTAGGGCCCGGTAATTTTCGCGAAAAGATTTTTGCCCCACTTTGTTTCAATGCCTTACGTGCACACCTGCAGCTCAACTTCATGTTTATTGGCAGAGTGTTTTTGTGCAGAGTCGTTATTCATTTGACTGTGCCAATCGGTACACGGACAACTGCGACACGTGGCGTCTGTGATTTGCGGGTTTGATTACATGGCATTGTATGTTACGGTATCCAATCGCTGACCACAAAGCAGAGTTGCAGGTGCGTACGTAAGACACTGAAACAAAGTGATGCAAAAATCTTTTCGCGAAAATTACCGGGCCCTAGCGATAGCACTTCGCATTATTTCCTTATTTACTACTGGCTTGCAGTAATCAAACGCGTTTCGTAACAGCCGCCAGCAAGTCACAGACACGACAATGATGTATACATAATTGGCGTTCAACCTGACCTGGAATGTATCTGCGAAATTTACGTGCCTCTAATGATGGTATATCGCGAAAATGTTTTGTACCAACATAGCCTTGAAAACACTGACACAACGTAGCTGTCTACAGACCAATAATGTGCATCAAATATTATAAAAGCGGTATTCTTATTGGCTAGGTCAAACAGGGCAGTAGCTCCACGTACAAGGAAATGCCAGTAATCTTTTGATAAGCTGAACGCACGTTGAAGCCTAGCAAATAGTCAAGTTTTCCCGCGAGAAACCATCATCTCTACCAATCATACATGTTGCCTGAAACCACAGTGTTTCAAGGGTATTTTGGTACAAAAAATGTCCGCGATATACCATCATCTCTAATGATAGTATATCACGAAAATATTTTGGGCCAATATGCCTTTGAAAACACTGTAGTTCCTCGCAACGTGTATTCTTGGGTGATACACGTTTGACACTCCGTAGTTGTCTGCAGACTAGTAATAGGCATCAAATATTACAATAGCGAGTTTCTTATTGGTTCAGTCAAATAGGGCAACAGCTCCGCGTACAAGCGAAAGACAGTAATAATCTAATACGCTGAACGTGTGCTGAGATCCAGCAAACAGTCAAATTTTCCCGCGGTAAACCATCATTAGAGTCATGGAAATTTCGCAGGTTCAACTGAGGAGAGGTTGGATTTCTAAGTCATGTATATGTTGGAAACTCTTTCGATCGGGTCTTTGTTTATTAAACGAGACCTTGAGGACTCCGAACCAGTGGTGGACATGCATCAAAACACTCATGGACTCCCGCGCTACATCGTCAAATGTTCAAATGATCACTCACTGGAGCAGCAGCCAATGAACAAGCAGCTGAAGACAGAGTGTACGCAGGACTGTGGAGTCCAGCCTGCAGGCCGTTGAACCCGCGATATATCCAGGACTCTAATCATCATCTCTAGGGACATGAACTTTTCGCGAAAAGAATCTTGCCCCAGTGTGTTGCAGTCCCTTACGTACACATCTGCAATTTTGTTCCATAGAGTCAGTGTTTGAATGTTTTCATTCTTACGTGCCTTGGGATTCTACCCGCAAATAACAGACGTGCTGTGTTGCAGCAATCTCATTCTAATTGGCACGGTCAAATGAGAGACGTCACTTCACATAGACAGGCTGCCAATAAAAATGGAGCAGAACTGCAGATGTGCACGTGAGGCACTGAAGCAAAGAGGGGCAAATTTATTTTCGCGAAAAGTTCATGTCCCTAATGATCTCTTAACGATAACCTTATTCTAATTGGTGCAATCAAATGGGAGATACGTGTCGACAAAGACACGCTGCCAGTACCGATGGAGCAGAGATGCTGGTGTGCACGTAAGGCACTGGAACAATGAGGGGCAGAATTCTTTTCCCGAAAAGTTCATGGCCCTAATGATCTCTTAATAGAGACAGGACAAATTCGCGGGTTCACTGACCTGTAAGCTAGCTTCCAAGAATAATTGTGAAATCATGCAGGCGGCAGGTGTTTATTAGCTGCTCGCTGACACAGTGAAATGGGCCTGCATTCAGCTACAGTTTTATTATTGGCTCAGCTACTTCCAGGAAGTGTCGAGTAAATCGACGCCCAATTATGAATGTGATATGCCCTATAGTTGCTGGAACTTTAGCTTGCGCCTAAAAGGAAACGCGAAATTTTCAGGTCTCTATCTCTTAACGATAACTTTATTCTGATTGATGCAGTCAAATGGGAGACGCGTGTCGACAAAAACACGCTGCCAGTAACGATGGAGCAGGGATGCTGGTGTGCACGTAAGGCATTGGAACAAGTTCGTGCAAAAATATTTCATAGCCAAATCGTGCCACAACTGATGTTTTGTTCATCTCGGCACGCTCTACATTCTTATAGAAACTGTTGGACTAGTTTTTAGTAGGCCTAACCTAGGGAAAGGAAAATTTCTCGAATTCAGTGACCTGCATTGTACTATGCATACTCAAGCCCTGTCAATTCGTTCATTGTCTGCTGTTCCACTGAGTAGCAGTTAGTTGACTAATAGTAGGTGCTTGAGTATGCATAGGATAGTTGATTGTAACATGCATGCCATTGAATTCGCCAACTTTCCTATCCCTAGCCTACCCTGAAAACAGTGCGAAAATTATTTTCATAAAAAAATCACTCGATAATACCCAACTCATGAATTTTTTCATTTACATACTAGACTTACTACAGCGATATTTTCTTCTTCTCACTGCAGAAAATTGTTTTGTTAGAAAGTGATATCACGAGCGGTGACTGAGTTGCACCTGACATAATTTAACATGTACAGTACAAATGATCTTTGAAATAAATGTGTAATGGGAGTACATGACTGGATTTAGTTTCTTGGACATACTCCATTGCGTCATAGATGACTGTCAAAGAAAACTAAAAATATTATTATAAAAACATAAATAAGCAGAGTATGCTTTTGTCAACAGGATACATACACAACATAAATTTCCAAAAATGGAACAAACAGATAAATAAATAGAAAATAATAAAAAATAGCATTTTAATTTGGGTTTCTTTTTTATTTTTATTATTTTCATTTATTTATCTGTTTGTTCCTTGTTTTATTTGACTCATTCCATTTATGGAATTTTGTGTTGTGTATGTATCCTGTTGACTAAGCATACTCTGCTTATTAATGTTTTTCTATTTTCTTTAGTTTTCTTTGACAATCGTCTATATCACGATGGAGTATGTCCAAGAAACTAAATCCAGTCATGTACAGTACATGCCTATTCTTGGCATGAGCTCCTGCGAATGTAGGCGGGCGAGAGGTGTATGTTAGGATGATGAAGTTGTGGGGAACGTGTGTCCGGAAATAACCTTCCCCAGGCGTGACACGTGACAACAGTTGGCATGACCCTCGCAGCACGTGAGGGGTGAGGGGTGACGTCATGCATGGCCTACACCTCATTCTCCCCCAGTGCACACGTCACCTTTCAAATATGCATTTACACGGTCACACATCCAGGCCATGACGCCACACCCATCCCCCCTTCTCGTTCTCTCACTCCCTCTCTCTCTCTTTGCACATACCCTTTTCTTTACCCCTAGTTACACGGTAAAACTGTTTCCTTTATTACAAAGAAAGGTTTTCCTTTGAGGATATTTAACACACTTTAGAGATATCTAGTCCACACAGGGGCGTCATTAAAAGGTAGCAGGGGGGCAAATGAACCCCGTCCCTGGATTTAGAATTTTAAGTGTATAAAATTATTATTTTTTTTGATAATGTAATTTAAATAATGCTAACTTAAGCACATAAAACTGAAGTTTTATTATTAAAGTTTCTTACTTATACATGCTTAATTAATAAAAAAGATGCAACAAGGTCACTGTCGCCAAACAAAAATCTTGCACCCCCCCTATAAAATCTTGAAATGATGCCCCTGTGCCCACAGCAAATAAATTTAATATATATGTACATATATGTACAGTCATGGACACAAAAAATGGGCCAACTCATTCTGAAATGATGGAATATAAATAAAAGAAAATATCTCAAGGTTTGTTGCAAGTTGAGTGTGTATACTTTGGTCATAGTAGTGCTGGTAAATCAGCAGAAAAATTATTCTTACACGACCGTGGGTAATTTTTGCATCAGCCAAGTTACTAAAAGTCAAGTACAGCAGTGTGGAATATTTTTTTTTTTTTTTTTTTTTTTTTGCTATCCTGGGATTCAGTTTTTAATGCGCGTTATGTTTCGAAACTAATGATTTTACAAGCAGAAATGTAACAAAACTTCGTATTTGGAAAAATAAATTCACATAAATATAAAGACAATTAAAATAATTATTAAAAATTGTGACACTGTGGGGATTTGAAATTAGGAAAGTTGTAACAGAAATACCAATATGCTGATCACTCGGTCATCACCACGTTTAAATGCTTTATTGTAAGCAAATATAGATAGTGGTTAGTAAAAAATTCATGTCTACAAGTCTTTGCATTTTTTATGTGGCAATTTTTTCCCAGACACAAAATGTTGCGTCGCACGTATGAACCCAGCCAAAAATAAACAGTTGTTGCACTAAAGTTAAATCATTAATAGTCTCGCACGCTTATATTTCGTTTACATTTGCGTTTAAATCAAATGTTTAACATCAAGAAGACAAAAAGAATATAACTATGTAAAAAATATGACTTGCTTTGACAAAGTTTTGAACTCACGGCAGCTAAAAAATTCCACTAATGACGCTGCAGTTCAGACCACTCTCTTATTACACTACACGCTTCATGTAAGATTATTATTAAGTATTACGTAAGTTGTAAAAACTTTCGTTTTAGTCATAATTAATTAGTAGTTTTCAGCGTCAGTAATTTTGTACTGCTGTTTTATTGTGTTTCACGCTGATACGTAATTCTTATATTCCACATGTGCCGTCAAACTCGTTTTATTTCAAGGAGGTGGCATTTGCCATGGCGGCCATGTTGTCTGCTTATTACACTCGACGTATACGAGTTGTGAAGGTGAACGGTGCCTACCGAGAGAGTACCAACTCGCACAGTCTGGACGTATGCGAGGGTTCTCATATGGTTCGAGCTTACCGTTTCTTAAAATCGTGCGAGTATCGACAGAAAATTTAACAAATCGTATACGAGTACAGTTCGAGCTTAGGCCCCCTGGACAACAGCTAACTACACACCGGTTGTCACTTTTCAGCTGACGAGACTGTACACACAGCTTGTCGCGACGCAAGGTTAGTGGTCGCGACGGTCATGCCACTTGCTCGCTATTGGCAGGGATTTATTTTGACACTACATGCATAATCTCTCTATATAAAATGAAGAGCCCCATTCACATACCCATACACTCGTCAACGCAGAGTCCAAACCTCTGGACCTAGATATGTGAAATTTTGAAAGGGGCTTTCCTTACGCCGTAAACACAAATTAAGGTAATTTTTTTTTTTTTTTTTAATAATTTGAAAATTATAGTAAGTCAGTGAAATGTGGTGAAATATGATTTTCCATGAATCCTCAATAGCGCTTAAACCAGTTGAGATATCAAGGTGCTTTTTACATTAGCTTAAAGTTTACAAAAATGCATCTAGTGATGATGGTGCATCGCGAAAATGTTTTGCCAACATATCCATCAAACATGTTTCTGGAAACATATATGATTCGATGACATACTTCTGACATAACGTAGCTGTCTGCAGACGAATAAGAGGCATAACATATTACAATATCGGGATTCTTATTGGGTCAGTCAAATAGGGTAACAGTTCCAAGTACAAGATAAAACCAGTAATATTCTGGTAACCTGAACGTGTGTTGAAATCCAGCAAACAGTCAAGTTTTCGCGCAATAAACCATCAACTCTACATATTACCTGTTTTTTAAATTTAAAAATTAAGGGGGTTAAAGCCGTAAAATTCAATTTTCTAAAATTTCCGATACCTTTTAAACCTATTGTGAAATCGAATTGATTAATGTATCAAAATCAAGCCTACGAATATCCCTAAAAAGCAGTTCCAGGACGTTTTGAAATTCAACCTCTAAGAACTTTAAAAAAAAAAATTACGTTGTTTCAACTAAGGAGGGAGTTACAGCCAAATACTTTGAATTGTTTTAATAACGTTTGTTTTCGTACGAGGTATGATTTGTTTTGCAGGTATACTTTGTGATTATTTTTATAGTAATGAAAATTTCTTGCTTACACAGTTTTATATTGTTACATGTAAAATGACAAAATTGCATAAAACGGTATTATACAAGAAACGATAGTCAACTGACTTAAAGAAACGAATTAATTCATACTGAAGAACAGTGTATCGGGCTACGTCAAGACATGTATAAACACCGGCAATGACATTTTCCGTATTAAATAATAATGGCAGAATTTTGGCAATTTTTTATTTCAAATTCAGCAATTGTTTAAAGAAACAATAAAAAAATCACTGCAGTTGTTTTATAAATATCTTGACGTAACCTGTGAAATTATTAAATTTTTCTAAGTCAGATGGGTTTCGTCTCTTGTATAAAACCTCTTTTACAAATTTGGGCTTGAAACTTTTTATCACTCTAAATATATTCACAATATGTGACTATAAAGTAAATCGTATGTCGTACAAACATTAAAATTATTTAAAAATTTAAAATTCTGCAGGGAGCCCCTACCCCACCCCCTTAATCAACTTTATCTGTTAGACGTGTGGAGGTAGAGATATTTCTGAATAAGAATAAAACTTACATAAATAAATAATAAGTGATGGAATAGCAAAACTTTTTGGCCTTATAATTAATCCTACGGGACCTGATTATTAATTTCACATGGATAACTGTTTCAGGCAATGTTCAGAGTACAATTTGTAAAAACAAAATTGAAAACAGGACAGTTTGTTTAAAAGTTATCCTTTTTTTCGTTTTTTTTTAAATAACATAAATTTTTTTACACCTTAATGAATTTCCGAAGATGTAAAAAAATAAAACAATGGATGATTTTTATCCTAATTTTTGGGTATAAACGTAAAACCCTAAAAAGAAAATTATAAACACAGAATATCTCTCTAGTTTTATTCTATAAAAATAAGAATAGTATTATATTAGTATTTTAAAATTATAAAAAAAAAAGGAAAAAAAGGACAACTCTTAAACAAACTGTCCTATTTTAATTTTTTTTTACAAAATAAACTGTGAACATAGCCTGAATCAGTTATCCATGTGTCATTAATAATCAGGTCACGTAGGATTAATTATAAGGCCAAAACCTTTTGTTAGTTTAATTTATTTGTGTCCTTGAACTTTTGGTAGAAGCTGTAGATATTATAAATATCACGATATTATAAAATAATATTTTGTCAGCGTTGGTTTAATTGCTTGCATTACAGAGTTTGAGAAATTTCACGTTTAAGTAATTTGAATATCGGAATATAAATGTTTGACATTTCACTTTTTCACTAACACGTCGTTGTGAAACGTCATGTTACAATGTAGACAGCAATATTCAGCAAGTTGTGCGTTCATACATTACATATTGCAGTTGTTATATATGGGATTACATACAGTAACGTCGGTAAAATAGCAACATAAAACGATTTCGATAACTTTACACTTCATATATGCTTGCACTACGTAATATATGTTAATAATCAATACGTCAATCACTTGTCAGTCAGAAATGAATTACCTACAGAACAAGAAAATATGAGGAAATATAATCCTTGCGTCACGTTCTTCTGACAACGATGCTGTGACAACATTTATTTTACGTAAATCGTGGCTACTAAGTGAGCTTTGATGGTAACAATCTACGTTAGGACCCATGGACGGAACCACGTGTGCAGTAGTTTCGCACGGGAGAATGACAACTATTTCCGTCAAACGGGGTGAATGTTTGCGACTACCTGGACCAACAACTCACAACATTATTCTGTAATCAGGATCACGTTCACCGCCTGATGTTAGATATTTAGTGTCTGACATACTTGTTCTATGGTTGTTTCTGAAGGTTTTTATTGTAAATAATCAGTACAGTGATGGCGTTACACATTTTGTTCATGCTTAACAGATGTGAAGTTAGGTCACAATGGATCAGCAGTGGACTGCCAAAGAGGGATAGAAGTATCCCGGTAAAACCCACTAGGTCACTCCAATGTTCGGCAATTGTTCTATATGTAAAGATGTAAGCGAATAAGTCAGACCATAACGTCACCGCGACTGCCAGTAAAATACTACAGTATTGTTGCAATATACATTAGTTTCAGCTCGCAATATGAGAATGAGAATACGCGTGCATTGAATATTAACATTTTGATACAATATAGGTAACTGTTTTTATCTGGTTATTGAAAAATTTGTGCACTTTCGTAACTTCATTACTGTGTTTTACAAATACGTTTTCTATCTTCATGTTTGAAATTGGTGGACAGTTACAATAAATTGACTCTGAAAACCTGGCAATGTTTTGATGTGTTAGGTCGGTTTAAATATCTGAGCATATTCATACGAATAACATTTGTTAGAATTAAGAGTTAAATGTACCAGACATGCACACGCATTTTTATAAACGTCACGTCTTTGTAACAATATTGATGTTCGTTACTTCTGTTAACATCACGTATAATTAAATCTATTTTGTAAAATTATTAATATCTATATTTGGGAAAGTGGATCGACATTCACATTCATTCTTAATAGTTCTGCAAATCATACACATTTATTAGATGGACAAATGATTTAATGTCAGGAGTGTTATGTTAAATGCTAGTATAAATAACAAAAAAATATACTGAATGTTGTGTTTTCACAATATATGTAACAAAAATTATTGAACCGTCCTGATGTCACACATTTAGTATTTTTATTTTTTGAATATTATTAAGGTCTCATGCCTGCAATTTAAACAAAACGATAACATACTGTCCGCGTGCCAGCTCTGAGTCCCTGGCATGAACGCATTTTTCTTCGCAAGCTTCATGTAAGCAACAGTAAAAATGCAGCAAACTCATCCCAACTTACGACATTACTTCGGCTAGTACGTGCGTCGACATGGTTTCCGCCTCGTTATATTATTTATATCTTTACGAACGCAAATCGCACACCCGCCAGGGACTCACAGCTGGCGCGCAGACAGTAGAACACTTCGATTGCACATGTTTATTTTATCTGTAATTGTAATCCTACTTATGTATCTAATTCAACGACAAGTAATGGGAAATAATGCATTGAGTTGTAAATACTTCCTTCCCTTACTTAAAAGTCATTCTACATTCTAATTCACAAATGATCTTTACACATTTGAACATACATTGTGAAGAAGAACAATATCACAACATAAGGCAAACAACTGTATTGATACAAATAATGGAATAAGCATATAAGTACGTAGCCTTACCTACACGTGTAATATAAAGTGGCATGCAACAACCCTGTGTGCATGTAAGGTATATGAATTGCTCACATAAGGCATTCGCGAGACAAATCGCAATATTGTAGTGCTTCACAAAAAAATAATCTCTTCGTGACATTTGTAACAACCATATTGTGTATTGATCTAACCAGTTTTTAACACATCATGACATTTTCGTGTTACAATGCAGTACACCGGATATTCACACAGCTTCTCTTTTCGACTTCCCGATACCAGAGCATACAATCGCCACACGTAGTAATTTGACTAGTCACTATAGCGTAACCCTTGTCTGAATACAACATATTTACATGTTCACCTCTGTATTCATTGCACTATTTGACGATCAGGAATACTTCCGGACGTGTCTAATACTTTTCGTAAAGTTATGTCTATTAATATCGCTGGTGGTGTACACAACATAATTGTTTCACTGACAAACACAGATGCGTGAATATCGCATTGCAATTATAAACCTCAGCAAAAACACTTCTCCTTGTAGAATGTATGCACATAACGTCTGTCATGTAAATTGTGAAGACTCATTTGTGACATAACAGTTCTGAATATCTTTCACTTCAATGCACCTACGTTCAATCAGTGTTTAATAATTCGACCAACATCCCTGCACATCGATCGCGTTGCGTAATCGCTGTGGCATAGAGTTCACCAATGATGAAACATATTGGTTTCCAGAAGCGACTTCATCCCAAGCGTCTGACATACTATTCCACAATGTATCTTTGGATGATGGAGGAGGATTCGGCCAATTTTCTTTAAGGACTCTTTTTACTTCCGCCCACATTGTCTCGATAGGATTCATGTCAGCTGCACGAGGAGGCCAGTCGGTCAACATGATGTGATGGTCAGAAAACCATTCTTGAACTCGTTGCGACGTACGAATTGGAGATAAATCATGCTGTAATCCGGTCATACCTTCTGGGTATAACACCCCAACTGATGGCACCATGACATTTTCCATTATGTGGACATACTGACAGCTGGTCAGGTGGCCGTCAATACGGTGAAGTACTCCAGCGCCTCGCTTAGAAATCCAGCCCCAGCAGGAAACAGAGACGTGGCCACTTCAATAGCGAATAGCTGTGTATTGTGGTTGATGTCTGGTCCCTCGTGGCCTGTACACAAATACTAGGCCTGAATGGGTAGACGAGACTGTAGTTTCATCTGTGAATATCACATTTTCCCAGTCTCTATTTAATTGTAGCTCAGCAAAAGCCAGTCTGTAAATTCTGTGCTCTTCGGTTAAGTTTTCTTTTATTGCAGCTCTTCGTGGCTGAAGTCCAGTTTCTCTTAGCCGCCGACGATAGTTTTGCTGCTACCTGGGAAATTTGCAGTCAATTGTAGTTCATTTGAATTTCGAAATGGATGTCTTCGCGCCTCTTCAACCAATACTGCGTCATCTCGATTTGTTGAAACACGCCAAAGTCCGGTCCCTCGTTTTCTTTCAATCCCACCAGTTTCGCGGTAGCGCTGTACCCATCTAGTTGCCGTTTAAGAAGATATTCCGTACGTTTCACCAGCTTTACGTGCTGAAAAACCCTCACTTTCAACAGGAGCAATTACTCTTTCTTTTACAGATGTGTTGTGATGCGCCATCGAAAAATAATGTAATAAACAAAATAGCGTTCAAAAGTATCGTCCACGTGTAAAACAAATAGTCATTATACTAACATATAACGAAAGACACAGATCATATGTTAGGCTCAAGTACAGCTGTGTAGCTCGAGCATGGCCTGGTAACAGCCGCACTATTTATTTGGACTCCTGAGCAGAGCGCTACTATGGTCGAATGCGGCCATCTGCGCTCTTGAAAGAAAACATCAAAAACGTGTGCCACAAACAATACGTGGTAACTTTCGTATGTCACCGATGCTTCTACAGAACTTCTACATTGCATAGTACATAGGGTAGTGATTACAACAAATGTAATTTAGACAGCCTGTAATTTGTTTGTTATCTTTCGCAATATCGTCTTTAAGGGGCCTGCCTACCTGCCCTTCAAATGCGTTGCAGCGAGTTACGACTATTCTCTTTTTGACGAAACTATTTAACGCACATTATATCTGTATATCTATGAAAAGAACACACACTTCAAACTATGTCGCTTGAGTTTCAAAATGCGGCACATTTATTACAAACATTATTTTCTGGCCCCTAAAAACTGCCAAAAATGGCTTTTTGACTGCCTTACCTGGAAAATTAACAATCAAATTCGAAAAACATAACTATAGAAACAAGCGTTGGACTTTGAACTACGCTTACCATAAATAAAATAATGTGGTCACCGCTTAAAGTCCTATAGGAAAAAATATAATAGTGAAGCACTGCACGCAAGCTGAGTGGCTTGCGCAGAGAGGCGACATGCATTATATATGTCGGTTAGCGGCACTGTTACCGCTCCTGCCTCTCACACACAAACCAGCCTCTATAGGAAGACCCCTTAAGGGCTACGTAAATGAAATGGCCAGTAGCGCGCAAATGCTCGAATTATAAAATCATTAATAGAGTTAAAGTACTTTACATCATTCTATGAAGTTTGTTTTGTCTACTAGACATTTCTAACGCGGATATTATAACGCACACTTAGCCGATGCAATGTAGCCTAAAAGTTTCTAATAAACAATTACTTATGCTCTTTCAACATCAATGAACGAACAATGAAAGCTATGCATTTGCAACAATAACTTTATTATGTATGCGAAATAATATTATCTAAAAGTATATAACGATACATCATACATTGTTTTAGAATAAATAGTACTTTTTTAGCGTAGAAATGTGATGGTAACTTTCAAATACTAAAGTCCATTTACACTTTTTTAAATGTTACTGATCTTCAACGTTTTCTTACTATAGAGTTCCAAAGCACATAACTTTACAACGTTTGCACATAACATTGTTACAGATTTAGTATTGATTTTGCGGTTTACGTCATTTATGTTTTTAACTGATATTATCACTTTTTATTTGTAAGTTATACATTCCATTAGCCATTTATGTATGTGGTAACATCCGCATTAAAACTGTCTAGTCGACAAAACCTTACTCTTTCATTTATGTAAAGTACGTTTAATTCTGTTAAAGGTTTTATAATTCGAGCGTTCGCACGCCGCGGGCCCTTTACATAGCCCTTAATCAACACACATGTAAACGAATATATTTAAGGGATATGGCATCCATAATGTGTTTACATATGTTACAGAGTAATATATTATATAGTATGCCCTTACAGACTGTGCCTCGTTCCGCAGTGCCTGGGTTTACAAATTCACTGTAATATACCACAAAACTACTATATTACTTACTGAACTACAGTGTGTGTTAGTTCACTTCAGCCATTATGTGTCAGTGAACGGTATATGCCGTCAACACTTTCAAATATTTTTGCATTCTCTGCACTGACAGACAAACACGCAGCAGTCTCTATATGTTGCACTACTTTCCCTCATTCGCTGCCAACTTACCTTGGAGTAAAACACTATATGATTTTGTTGCTGTACGTGCAGTAAACGGACAGTGACATTTTTCGATAGTTCCATTTTAAAGTGCTCACATTAATCTGAATGAACTGTACGGTCAATAGTCCATTATGGAGACAGAGATATTATATATGTATAAAGGTAATGTCACTTCCATCGCCGATTTCCTTTTTGGGCCTCCCCAACGTATATTGTAAATAGACATGTGTCGCTTTTACATTTACTAAATAGTTTGTGCGACGCACTGGTTCAGCCAATATACAGTGTCTGGTCGCTTGAGGAAGGTGTGAATGGGCGATGCTCCAATCCTACAACACAACCTGTGCCCAGCGCAGTTCCAGCGCACCGCCATTCGTTGTTCTGCAGGTTGCCTATATGCCAGGCTCCCGCTTGCACACAGCCGATGATTGCCGAAGTGGACTTTGATTATTTCAGTGGCCCAATTTTTGTGTCCATGACTGTACATATATATACATATGTTCCGAGTTACTTCATTTTTATTTAAAAAGTTTTCTTTAATACCACAAGTTTCTTTGTAGGAAGGATAGCCAAATAACGTTTATTTTCAACATAAAACTAGTAATAAAAACACCACATATAACTTTACCGCAAAGGTTTATTTTAAACAATTTTTATGTTAGTATAGTTTTTGGTACCCGTTACTGTAACAGTTAGAGAAACATTTTCTTTGCGGCAATTTTATCTTGCAGTGACTCTTACTTAAACGAAGTTTTTTTTGCAACAACAAACGTTTTGTTTGTGGCAAAGAAAGTGTCTTCAGACTGTGGTCACGCTGATTCTCTGTCACATAACTTTAGTAATTTTTACTACTCTGGGGCTCTAACTTATGTTTCAAACATGTTTGATGCATTAGAAGTCGACATATATGGTTCTGAAATGAACCTGCGATGTACATTGCACTGATTCAGTAAATTGTGTCTTGCATGGCATTTCTTACATGTTAAGGGAGTTCGCGGGGCAACATTTTATAATTTTATAACTGTACGGCATTGTGTTCGTTTTATAGACGTTACTTGCAACTACAACTACATTTTCCAATAGCAAATAATTTTTAGCTCTCATAGTTTTTCCATAGTGACATTACAAAGTCAAAATTTGCAAGTTACAGGAACATACGGATAACAAAAACTAAGTGGCTTACTCAAATGAAATAATTTACACTGCAGGTATTCATTATGAGCCATATGCCAAAGTATTTAAAAACACAGAATGTAATATTTCTTTGTAATTTTTTTTAAATAATCTGAAAATTATGACAATTTACTTAATTTTTGACAGTTTAAAAAAAAATTCCAAATTACTTTGTTGAGAGTTTGAAATATGTAAGCATATGGTCCATAATATATTACGTCAGTGTAAATTATTTCATTCGAGTAAGTCGCTTGGTTTTTCTCATTACTATGTTCCCGTAACTTGTAAATTGTGACTTTGGCATGACGCTGTGGCAAAACTATACGAGCTAAAGACATTTTTACTAGTAGAAAATGTAGGCGCAAATAACACCAATCAAACGAACACCGGGAAAACCAGGAAAATACAAAATTATGAATTTTTACCACGTGAACACCCTTAAGGATGTTTCTTAGCGAGAAAATATTGGTACAGGAATCAAATTACAGAGATTTCGTGATTAGGTTTTTTTCAGAATTTTGTTCAAAATGAAAATACTTACAGTTTTCAGGGTAATATGAAAAAAGCCTAAATATCCTGGGAATTGTGGGGTGTTTGAACATATGCCAAAGATTAAAACGTTATATATGATGTGACGTTCAAACTAACCACAATAACAAAATTCTAGACGAATTCTGTCAATTGCAACGACGAGACACGAACAGTTACTTAACCTTACAAAATAAATCCATTCTTGTCAGACTGAAAAAAGAAAACAGACTGATAAAACATGCTGATAAAACAGGCTAAAAACGGACTGGTCAAACAGACTGAAACAGACTGACGAAACAGAACGACGAAACAGACCAACTAAACGCCAAAATTGCAAGATAGACAGAATTTTACAAGTAAAATAGTGGTAAGTGAACACAAAACAAAGACTACTCGGAGACAACACAAGTTTAACAGAACGGAAAACACCGCTTTTCGGGAATTGAAATCCACTCTTGTCTCCAAACTATAGGCGCAACTGGTAGATACGGGGATGATGGCCAAAATTTTTAGAGTTTATACGACCAGAGTTCTAAAAGATTTGCAAATTTATCAAACAAAAATACAAAGGGAAAAAAAAAAAAAAGATTGTAACTATGACTGAACTATAGTCTCAAGTTTTAACTCTCTAATTTTTAAAGGAGTTTCTCTTTTAAATAATTGCTTCTAGTAACTATGGTCTGGTATCAATTTTTATTATTGGTTGGAACTAGGCGAATTTCGAATGAACAATCGACCGACTTTTGAAATTGTAATTGGCAACAATGGCCTGAACTAACATTCCAGAGGGAATCGAAAATTATTCCTCGTGGTGTACTAGTATACGCTCTATCTTACATGTAGACTACATGGACGCTCATAGTTCATTCATCGGCCTACAGTTACAACTCGTGTTAATGATGTACCCAGATCCCACACAGCAAGTTTTCGTGAAAACATAGGATGTTAACCACTGGCGTTGATACAAGTAATTGCTCGCTGAGATCCTTGGCGTTTGGCTTCTGTAAAACACATTAAGAGTGCAACCTGTGTGTTGCGACGCAACGTGCAAAGCATCAGGAAATTTTTGAAAATAATAATTCCACATGCCAGCGCGTGTTTTTACGCATATAATTTAATAATTGCCGTACGCCGAACGACGAATTCACCTTATCCATTTCTCTTGATTGAAAAAATAAGTGAAAAATATGGCTTCACTAGCCAGCAACATGGCTGAAACGCCTAGTCAGCGTAAGGCGGCTGCTCTGTTAGTCGGAAGTCGTCAGGCCAATAGGAAACCTGCCGTACAATTCAGGATCCATATATGGGGCTGGAATCATCAGCCTCGGGCCACCAATAAGCGGCGAAATTCGCCGATTTTAAATTTGGCGCCAATTCATTTCACGTTGTGTTAATTTAGCGTGTATCTGTACTCTGCGTTGAGACAGCGGAAGACTGAGGCTAATAATGCCGGAAATTGAATGTTCCTACTTGGAGGGCGATCATATCAAACAGCGAAGTCAGCGCTGCAAATGGGTCTACGTATAAATAAAGATAATTGATTCATACCCCTATGCAGTTCGTAATTTAAAATTCTGTTTGTCTTTTAAGCATTTTAATTAATAAAATTATTGGTTTATTTTAAGCATATGAATACCAGGACAGTGGTAAACTTCAACAAGAATCTGTCCCTGGATTTCAGTTGGTCAAACCAAGTATTTATGTGTGTTTCAGATACTTTGATACGGCTGATAGGTTTTGTGTCGCCAGTATTTTTATCGTATGTATTTCATTTGTAATATCTTACATAATTGTTCTTGGATCATAAAATATTCATCATAAATAATTTAACGTAATTTAATTTGCAATGGTATGGTTGTAAAATTGTTTAGTTTTAAAAATGTTACGAAAGAAAAAACAGTAATTCAGGAAGCTTGAAAGTGATTAATGCTACTCCACCTTGGTCAGAAATAAATTGGGTCATCACTTAGTAAAAAAAAAAAAAAAATTCATTACTACTTATAGCGTGTAAAGTTATTACAAGTATTACTAAATTTTGATTTATTACTGTTCCTGTCTGCCTTTAGTTCGTATCTCCGATGATTAACGGTGATTAACGAAATACTGACGATGTGCCCAGCTAGCTAAAGAAAACACACATTTCTGAATGCAAAACAAGTGCCGACGAAACCACGCACCTCGGGTGCGGATTCCGATGACGTTAAAACTACTTTGACTGTATGGCAGCGAAACAATTAAGTACTTTCTGCAGCGGGTTAGTTAGATAATTGACGGAGTTGATTTACTGAGGAAACGGCCGCGACTACCCGGCAATCCACTCGACTGGTGACCCCTAAGTACGCTGTCCACTGCACCCCAGTTTGACGAAGAAATTATCACTTTCCCACCGGAGTTAAATACGTGTTACTTGCTTGCTTACATATTCGCGTCTCTCCCCAGCATCCCGTGTGCTCTTCTGTGAGCCTTGGGTCTCTTCCCCACCCCCGAGAACAACGAGGTGACGAGGTTCCTCTCAGCCAATCAGAGAGAAGCACTCTGCCGCCCGCGAATGCGTGAGTCCGCTATTAAAGGCCTACGTATTTAATACACAAAATAAAGTTGTACATTTTAACATCACTAAATTACATAAATAATCTTCTGAGTATTGATTACTATTGGTATCTCTTAATTAATATGTGTATTACATTAAGTATCTAGTTATCAGTGGGCCGGAGGAGGGGGAAGAAAGAGCGGGAAGAGAGAGAGAGGAAGAGAGAGAGAAAGAAAGAGAGAAAGACAGAGAGAAGCAAGAGGAGCTTGGGGGGGGGGGGCAGGGCTTGCCCACATGTGGCGTTGCAGTTGGCCTCCTAGGTCGCCAGTCTAACGGGCACTTACTGACGAAAACTATAATTAACATTTGTGAATTTACGCTGATTACATTACCACATTTGATCAAACTGCTCTTGACAGGTTACAATGATACCATACAAGACATATTTACTGTAAGATTTATGGTATTGATAGTTTTAGGTGTTTTTATAATTACTATTATACTCCTTTATGTTTGTCTAGTACGTCGTACCTGTGTATACATATGACAACTGCACTGTAATAAATATCAATGTTGATGACACTTCATTGTAACTATTACCTTTACAGAATAACACAATAAAAATATCTTAAATTGTAGCTTATCACTACATATGATAGTATTTACAAAATAGTCCCGTTACAGTATCTTTAAAGATTTCAAAGCATGTCAATATCTTGAAAATTCCTTTTGTCCTACGTTGCACTATGACTCGTTGCTCTTTTCATAGTGAAAATATATTTATCTATTCTGATCTCCCGTTTTCCGCGCCTTTCTCATTCCGCCACTTATCCGTTGTAGGGCTTCATCTCATTTCATCTATCAGGACATGCAGTTGCCTACGGGCGTCCAGTAAAAAATCTGCACTCGGGGTACGATGCCCTGCCCTCGGATACCCTCATCATACGTTATGTATTTATTTTTCTTATTCTGAAGTATAAAATAACAGTGTCCTTCTAAATAGAGCAGTCTGGAAAAGTTGTTTTCAACTATTATGAAGGACAAAGAAAACAAGTTTCCAATAGACGGTACGTTTGATTAGAAACATAGCACAGGCATGAAGAGTGTTTTATTTAATAAGTAAATGCATATATAGAAAATAAGTTTAGCAGTTTGTCATAAAACAGACGACTCGTGACAAACTTCGTCAGTCTCTGTATGCTAGGACGTGTGTTAAAACGGACAAGCTATATGCGTCACATTGACGGGACGACCTGACAATGTAGGACGCATCCTGTGGGCTTCGCAGCTAGATTACTGGTCACCGCTCGGGGGAGGGGTGAGATTTGATGAAAAGAGTTATTAATAATCCTGTCCAGGGCAAGTGAAACCCTTCTCTGGTACCTGTCATGACGTCACGTCAGTTTCAGTGAGATATTCGCGATGAGGCTGTGTGATTTAATCCCTGCAGTCCAAACACCAACAACAAGAATAGAAAAACCTGTGGAACTCAAACATTTTATGGCCTTGCCCCTTCCAATTGCGGTGTTCCATTTGCAGCTGAGATTACAGTGTAAAAAATAGTTTGTTAACTTACTATACCAAAGCATGTTACTGTGAAAATAGTAGGTGTGGTAAAGTTGTTTCACATACATCAACGATAGCGTTTCCATAAATAAATGAAAAGAACAGTCAAATGTAAACTGATGTTAGAAGACTCGTGCAGTAACAACGCTTAATATTTTCTGTATTTACAAGCTGACGTGTGTTACGTGTTCCATACTGTGTGTACGTTAAGTACTTCCATTACTATTTAGGAAGTTTTTTTTTACAGTATACTGGGGCCTGTTTCGTAAAACTTATTTATCTTCGTATTAGGAGTGAGGAGTAATAAAAGTAGACGTTCGTTTTTTTTAAGTCCTGTTTCATAAAATTAGTAGTGTAAAAAAGTAAGTAGTACACCGAAAGAAAAATTTTGTAGGAAGTCTTCTCTGCAAAATTATTTTGTAGTAACCACAACACATTTTTGTGGTGGCCACAATATTTTAGTGGGGTTAACAAAATGATTTTGTGTTAACCACAAAATAAATTTTGCAGGGTAAATATCCACAAAATATTTTTAGCAGTCACAAAACATTTTTTTTCTGTGTAACGTAGGACTCTTAATAATGAGTAATATTATGAGCGTTTCATAAACACACTGAGATAAAAATATTGTAAAATATAAGAAAATTTGTTTGAAGCAACCAAATGGTATATTTCTATGCGTGAAAACAAATATATGGTTTGTCACAACCAAATTATTTGTACAGCCTCTATGAGCCCAAGACATGCATATTTTATTTTGTAAATTAAATTTGTTTTCATGAATTATTTCAACGTTACGTGACGCAATTGTTTGTAGCTCAGATCTGCATTCCGGGAGGTCATGGGCTCGAATTCCGTTAAAAGCTGCGTGCGAACGTTCAATTCTCACACAGAAAAACTGCAAGGCAAATCGAATTAGTGCAGTTTGCATGTGGTTGTTTAATAGGGGTAAAATCGATTATACAGATCACTTTCCACTTAGGTTCCTCGAGAGCAACTCACGGGGCTGCGGTGGCCGAGGGGTCAGACCTCATGCCTCCCACCATGGAGATCCAGGTTCGATTCCCGGCGTGGTCGGTCCCCGGATTTTCGCACATGGGAATCGTGCTAGACGATGCCACTGGTCGGCGGGTTTTTTCAGGGATCTCCCATTTCCCCCACCCATTCCTTTCGGCGCTGCTCCATACTCACCTCATGTCATCTTCACCAGCGCTAAAGACCTCAATGTTAAGCGCTGACCAAAAACTCTTCACACTCACATCAGCTCACTATATCATCTCACTAATCTCAAGGCTGGGGCACCAAACACGTTTCCGCGAAACCTTTTCCCACCAAAACTTCCTAATGGCATTAAACTTCAAGAGTATATTTTGAAAATGTGAAATTGAGGGCACCGTCAGCAATGCGTGTGCACAGAGTAAATCTGGCGTTTTCATTGGATTAACCTCTTACATTTATGAGTCTATAACTGCCCTACAGCGTTAACTTTGCAGTGCCACAAATAAGACCCAAGTGAAGATTCTCTTAGCGGTAGAGACAAACATAAGACTGTTTTTCGCGTGGACTGCTATAGATACTTATTCTGCTGCAGAGTTAGTTCAACTAGCAGCTTTGTCATTCTAACACTTGATGACTGTAGTACCAATCTGGTGTACAAAGAGGTTTTTCAATTAAAGTAAATATTATCAATTATGAATAATACCCACGAGCAAAGCCGCGGGGACTGTTAGTCTATAAATAAAAGAGAACACTGACTGACTGATATATCAAACTGCAGCCTAAACTACTCAACCTAAAATCGTGAAAATTTTTGTGGGGGTTACCTTCAGGTCGTAGGCGAGCACTAAGAAGGGATTTTTTCGAAATTCGACCTCTGAGAGGCTGAAAAGAGGTGAAATGTGTTTACGAAAAAATTTCGATAGATCTCGAACCCAACAGCTTATCGTCGTGATTTTTACTTTAATATGACACACATAAAAATTTAAATCAGTAATTTTAAATATTTTTCGAAATTCAACATTTAAGGGAGTGAAAAGACCTTAAATATGTTTCCGATTAACTATCTATCGCTATTTATCGAATTCCTCGGGGTAGGGAGTTGGTATTCATAATATTGCTTACGTAAATACCCAAAAAGTAATTCTAGGATTTTTCGAATTTTGACCCCCAAGCAGTAAAAAGGGGCAAAATGTGTTTTTTATTAATTGTCTGTATCACAGAAACACATTGACTATCGTCTGATTTTACTTCAATTGGTTACGTACACATAATGCCTATGACAGGACTGAAAGACGTTTGAAAATTCTTTAATTAAGTGAGTTAAAATACGTGAAATGTATTTTCGATTAATCCTTTATATCTATCGAACCAATCGAGATATCGAAGTGCTCCTTGCTTTAGATTGATGCTTTTGTAAATATCCCAAATACCATTAAAATATATTTTCTGAATTAGGCTCCAGAGAGGTAAAAAATAAGGGTAAAATTTGTTTTCGGTTCACAATCGATATATATATATATATATATATATATATATATATATATATATATAACTTATATATATAATATGTATATATATATAATTCTTAAGATTGAATACAGTCAAGAAATTTGATTACACCCAAACACAAAGGAAAACCAGATTCCCAATATGAGAAAAGATGAAAAAAAAAAAAAAAAAAAAACATAAATAGTGGACAGTGTACAACAAATAGAAAACAAGAGACAATACAAGTTAAAATCAACGAAAAAATGCAACGTTTCGGGAATTGAGATGTATCCCCGTCTTCAGGCTGAGACACAGTTGGTCGGAACACTAAGATGCGAAAAAATCTCAGACATGTACTCCTTAGCTGCCACTAGAATTCAAACATATAAATTAAAAATATGTTTTCAAAGAGAAAAGTTACGCTGTATGCATAATTATACGTATGTGTTCATCAGTTGCATACTATAAATATACTTTTTTTGTATCAGAGGTTTTTTAATACCATGACATATACAGATAAGTCCTCAGAATCCATACATAGACCTACTTCGGGCACCTACGGTAAGAATTAGTTTACCTTATTCCAGTTGCTAAGGCTTGACATCTGGCATGTCGTCTAACAACATTTGAAAGTGAATAATGGTGTTTTTATATAGTTATCTCAAGGTTGGCAGTGACGTAGAACCCACTTCAGCTTGCCTCGGGAAAAATACAACAAAATAATGTTCTTGGTTTTTTTTTATACGTAGAGTCGCAACTCTGTTCTTGTATACACGTAGGTCTAGACATTATGCACTTGATCTGGTTCAGTGGCACAGTGTCAAGTAAATCTTTCACGCCCTTGTTAACAATTTTACGACAAGGCGGTGCCCAGGATGTTAGTCCACGATGTTTACAGCTTCAGGATGCAGCGGTCACTTGAGAATTTAAAGTGACATTTAAAGTGTCAGTTTTTTTTTTTTTGCTTAGCAACCGGAGCACTGAAATCCTGAAGGACTTCCCTTATTGCAAAGCAAAGGTAACTGAAGTAGACAGCACGCAGTAAGGTTTTTGTTCATTCCTTTTTTTTTTTTTTTTTTTTTTTTGCAATGATGTTACTCCACAACGTGAACGGAGCGCTGTGCATGAGCGTATTTGTGTTTACAAACTAAACAATTTAGTTTGTAACTATTTATTCAGTCCACCTACGAACAGCAGTCGGTTATAAACTAGAATAACTTTAATTATGTCATTTCTCTAAAGTGGAAAATATGGTATTGTTAATCTGATTTGATAGTCAATTAACACTTAAAATGCCTTGCTGGGGTCAACATTGTTTACAGGATATGTAATTAACGCTAAAATTGTCTAAATACGCGTGTAAGGAATTACAAAAAAAAATTGTATTTAAAAGTTTTTGATACGAATATCTTTTTATAATTTTTATTAATGGGGTTTCATATGGCAACCCCATGGTATATGTGTAACGAATTTCCACCATGGCACTTTAGGGTTAACATAAGTGAAATTAAATTTAACGTTTCAACTGTGTCAATGAAATGAGCTATATTTCCAGCAAAGCGGCTCGCTCGTCTCAACCGACTTAAATATAAGTAACCTGGGACTAAGATGGGGAAATCGCTCAGAGACATTATTAGGTTATATTTGTTGATATGTTCTTCTCCTAACAATTTATAGAATTAGTTCAAATAACGTTACATTTCTCCCTCGAATAATCTGACAGTTCATAGAGGGTTTCGTATATACCTGCGTAAGGAAGTTTATGTATAAAAAGGACACACGTAAAATTATGATTATTTAAATGCAGATAGCTCGAAAGAAATATGATTCTCGGGCCACTGAAAATTACGAAAAACGATTTTTTTTTTCTGTTTGTATAGCTCCAAAAATACAACCCTGATTCGTAAGACACGAAACTAGAAGCTTGCATTGGCATTTACTTCAAACTATTTAAAACAATATGTTCACCTCTTAAGTCCAATTAAAATACCGTCTAGAACAAAATCATTGCGCTCATTTTAGCGGATCGCGTGTAGAGGCGATGTTGTTTTGTCGAACTTTATCGCTCACTTGAAACCTAGCCTCCAACGCGAAACAATCTGCAGGGGCATACGTCTCATAAGGGCATTGGTGCATGGAAAACTTAAAAGAGTGGCGCGTGGTAGAGTGACCACTGTAGTCGACTGCTTGAAGTTATAAGTCCTGACAACATAATTGGTATAGTCCGTCTCATGTAAAAATTCCATTTTTGACAGTCGTGTTCGCATATATTTTTTAACCAGTTTGCATGTAGAAACAGTTATTGCCTTTTGTCACATTTGGTTTATGCACGAGTGAACTCGTTGACCGCAGTGGCGTATCGTGGTAGTTTTCGAAGACATGCGATATAAGCTCCGATTATACGTTTTTAGAACGTGGACTCAATGTGCCTTCCTGCCATGTCCAATAAACATGTGTTGCGTAGACCGAGGTGTATTACGGGGCAATAAGTTCATTCCCTCTTGTACGCTATAGGCTTGAGACAGTGCTAAACTCTGCCGGTCTAATGGGTCCACAGAAAATTCAGTGTCGTGTACAGTAACTGCTTAGCACTGCATGCCTTGGAACACGACCACGATACGCCACTGGTTGACTGTCAAATTGTGCAAGATGTAAGAACTGCTTGACAAACCTAAGTGTAGCCCCGGGTAGGGAAGGTAAGAGTGCTAGTGTTTCGAGGTCGTCGTGTGAAAGAAGTGGAGGGAAATATCTTGGAGTCCTTCCTGTACACTCCGTGCATATTGCTAGCGACCATCTGTAGTAGGTATACCAGGACTGTGCAATGATATATCTTGTAGATGCGCGGTGCAAACGACACGACCTGGACAACAACTAACTACACACTGGTTGACACTTTTCAGCAGACGAGACTGTACGCAGTTCGCTATTGGCTGGGAGGGTGTAGTGGGACAAAAAGTAGGAGGATGCGTTATGTCAGAGAGTGGGACGATTGTAGTTCACATATTTACCTAGGACACACTTAGGTTTGTCGAGCAGTATATCCAGAGGTGATGGTTTACCGCGGGAAAACTTGACGGTTTGCTGGATTTCAACACGCGTTCAGCTTACCAGAAGATTACTGGCTTTAGTTTGAACCTGGAGCTGATGCCCTGAGTCAATAAGAATCCCGATATTAATATAATATTTGATGCCTGTTATTGGTCTGTAGACAGCTACGCTGTGTAAGATGTGTATCACCGAATAATATATGTGGCAAGAATTAAGAAACTACATCGTTTTTAAGGTTATGTTGGCTCAAAAGATTTTCGTGATGTTCTGTCCTCTCTACGGTTATATTTTCTAATATTTATATTTTTCGTTAGTTCTGAAGCTACTATGCGTGCGCAGTTCTACAGGAATATGATTTTCATTTTGATGAACTGCACACTTTACCAGTCGGTTTATTTTGTTTGTGTGATAAAACCTGTGGTGGAGGAACAAAAAGTTTTTTTTAAGCTGTAAAAAGGATGCCAACACAACATTAAAAAATTAAATTTTAAAATGAGACGGGCTATAGCTGCAATTCCATCCATAAGGCATTTTTATGAAATAATGTACACGCGTATTTTCAAAACGTCCGCTATAGAATACGTATTTCATGACTCATCGTAATCAATGACAGGAAGAATAAACGTAAAAGGAAGCTTTACTTAGTGACTTGAACTGCCTGTAATTATATTTTACTAATTGTACCTATTAGTAGCTGCCTAAAGCGATCATATTTTGCTAAAAAGTTTTCCGTTTTTATGGTCAAATTATTTTATAGTCTTTTCAAAATTCTACAAAAAAATATATAATTAGCGTAAGAAAAAAACACTACTTAAATTTTTTTTCTTTTGGTAGTTGCCATAAAAATGTCTTCTAAGGAGCTAAATTTCAACAATTCTAAAAATATGTAAGACTGGTGTATGCCATCTAACGTGAAATGTAGCTGCCTGTAGAATTAATGTGTACTGTCTCACAACCTTACAAATGATACACATAGCAAGTAAAAGGCTTCTTAAATACGCTGCCTACTTGAGAGCAGTTGTGTAAGGATAAGGATTTACATGTAAAATTATATTCGGCGATGCTCTGTCACTTTTAATTATATCACGATCAGGTTAAAACTATTTGCATTGAGAAGAGGAGAATGTTGCTACAGAATCAAACATAGGTGTCAATTTTCTTGTTCTTTTCACTCCAGCCTCTAAGTTTACGAAAATCTGTAAACCGTGTCGTAAGATGGTTGCTGAAATCTGCAACCTGCCCTTACCTGAAGAGATCCAAAAAGATCGGAACACGTGTGCGTCAATCTTATCCTTGTATCTCTTCAGGTAAAGGCAGGTTGCAGATTTCAGCAACCACATTACGACACGGTTTACAGATTTTCGTTAACTTGAGGTTGGCGTGAAAAGAACAAGAAAATTGACACCATCGATTACGTACCGCCAAGAAACACAGTTTAACAGGAGTAAACATGTACAGGAAAAAGTTTATGTTTTCGACTGTTTTTTGTTAGTGAAAATAATTATTTGTTCACAGCATTAAGGGTGTTTAAAGAAAACGCTCTGAAAGCTCTCGTAACACTGCGGACATCATCGAGATGAAAAAGACAGTGGCGGTGTGGATGTATGTTCGACATGTAGGCGACGTACAAAAACTGGCAATGTTTCTCAATCTGGCAGTATTGACTCGCTCACTCGCTATATTAGATTATTTTATATTTCGCTATTATGGAATTCTGAGAAGAAAAACGTAAAATCCACGCTTAGGGTAAACGGACCGTATATCACGATGTATATTAATATCGTGATAAACACTTTGCGGGCTTCTCAAAACTGGGAAGAATCTGTACACGCAGGGGCGTCATTTCAGGTATTTCTTAGGGGGTGGGGGGGGGGGGAATTTGTTTTGGTGACAGTGACCTTGTTGCATCTTTTTCATTAATTAAGCATGTATAAACTTCGGTTTTATATGTTTACGTTAATATTATTTAAATAACAAAATACACAAAAAAACATTTTTTACACATTTCCTTCTAAATCCAGAGGGCATTCCCCCCCCCCCAGGCCCCCCTAAATGACACCTCTGTGTACACGGAGTTCACTAGTTCACCAACAGAGAGCAGGCATCTGTAGATTCGGCAGTAAGTGACTAATGTATCACATTTTGCATCACAATAAAAATGTTTTACATATTTATGTTACTAAAGTTCGACGCCGGGCGGTGGTGGGGGGTAACTCAGATAGTGAAAACGTGCACGATGTTGTGTCCAGGAATTATTTTATACTATTAGTTTGCAGGCATGTATGCAGTCTAAATATACGTTAAACGTTCAACTGCAATGCTTGTTTTGCTGTGCATGGATAAATATAACTCAAGCTACAGTCGCTAATCTCGCACTTTTCATCTCAGGATATCATATGTAAAAGCGAAAAAATAAAATAATTTGATAGTGCGACTGCTTTCGAGACTTAAGTGGCTTCCTTAGATAGGCTGCGTTTGTGTGTGTGATGGAGTAGAAAATCGACGGAGTGGTAAGGATGCCGCTGACGGAGTGAGCACGTCATTTGCCCTAAAGGCGTTTGCATTACACTTTAGGGCAAACAACGTGTACACCCGCTGACCAGCGTTATGTAATGCATTATCGCCTCTCCACGTAAGCCACTCAGCTGGCTGCAGTGCTTTACTATCATCATCTTTCCTACAGGTCACAAAGCGGTGACCGTATAATTTTATTTGTAGGCAGCGTAGTTCAACGTCTAACAATTGTTTCTATTGTTGTGTTTTTTAATCTGGTTATTATTTTTCCAGATACGGCAATCTGAAAGAATTTTTTTTTTTTTTTTGTCATTTTGAGGAGCACGAAAATATTTATGAAAAACATGCTGAAATGTTAAAACTACAGCGACATAGTTTGAAGCGTGTGTTAGTTTCGTAGATAATAAGCGTTAAATAGTTTCGTAAAAAAATAGCCATAACTCGCTGCAACGCACCTTAAGGGTATGGTTCACCACAGTTTTCAACGTCTTTTTTGTATCTCTTATAGTTTTTGCGTAATGAGTCGTAAACATCAAAATTTACACTTTACGGTTTTATTCACGCACGCACACCAACTGACAAACCAAACCGAAAAAAATTCACAATGAATAACAATGGTGTAGGCTATGATTTGACATATATAAATAAAAATAAATAAAATATTTTTGTATTTAAAAAAAATATTGAATTTTGAAATGAAAAATTAAAACATTTCAAAAATTTTTTAAAACTATAAAACTGTATATATTTGTTTTTATATGTGTCAGATTACAGCCTACACAATTGTTATACGCTTGAATTTTTTCGATTTGTTTTAGTGGCGTCCATAAAACCATAAAGTGCAAATTTTGATGTTTACGACTCATTACGCAAAAGCTATAAGATACACAAAAATTTCCTAAGAGGAAGATTTAGTCAGGATGTCTAAAATAAGGAAAAAAATATCTGGTACAAATATAAAAATATATAAAGACGTTGAAAACTGAGGTGTATCGCCCCGTTAAGACAATTAACGAAGAACAATATTGGTTTGAAAGACTTCTCTTTGAAGTTGTTCAACTGTAGGTAATTACGCTAACATTATTTCCCAGTTTAATTGCCGTGGCTGGAAGCTTGATAAGGAGAGCAGTTGGCAACCCTAGCTGCATACTATAAAATGCAGTGGACATGCCTCATCGTCAGTCGGCGAAGGTGAGGGTCGCTAGGTATACAGACACATAGTGGACGGACTGAGGTCGACGACGATGCTACTTGCCAGGGCACGTGGCACGGAGCAGAGGCGCCTCGCAAATCGAGTTAAGCCTCGGCGGGCTCGGGCTTTTTAGCATGCTAATGGAGCAGCTTGTCGGCGGCCTGTATCTCTCTCTCTCTCTGCACAGATCCCTGCTCCAAGTGAGCCAGGCCCTGCCCGCCGAGGATCCGTGCTCTCTCTCCGTCTCTCTTCTTCTACAGACAGGGGTGGCAAGGCCCATGGTACTATCATTTTTATGCGTCAGCACCAGAGTGACTGGTTCGTCGCGAAAAGATTTTTGTGTAATTTTGTTTCACTGCCGTACGTGCACAGCTGCACATCTAACTCATGGTTATTGGCAGCGTGACTATGTTCAACTTCCTTATTTGACTGCAGGTCCGCGGTGGCCGAGTGGTCAGACCATTCGCCTCCCACCAAGGCGATCCTGGTTCCATTCTCGACGGGGTCGGACCTCGGATTTTCGCATGTGGGACGATGCCGTTGGTCGGCGGGTTTTCTCGGGGATCTCCCGTTTCCCCCGCCCTTTCATTCCGGCGCTGCTCCAAACTAACTTCATGTCACCCCTCACCATGCACTGACCAAAATCTCTTTCTCACCCTCTCTCTTATTTGACTGCACCAAAAAACAGAATAAGGTTATTTGTGACACCATAGGTTCGCGATTTGCCAGTAGAACACCAAAACAAGTGAGCGTTGAATCATCGAATCACTGACCATGTAGCAAGGTAAGTTACCCCCCCCCCCCCCCCCGCCACAAGATAATTGCTGAAAATTATCTACGAAATATATAAATATTCCTATATACATGTACACTGCTTACATAGTCCATTTTGAACTTTGAAATTAATTTCCCCAGGAGAAGACCCCTGGACTGGACCATCCTCTTTGAAAGCTATAATCAGCATGTCAACCACTGGACGTACTTGTCACCACAGTGATGAACTGCCGTGCTCGCCAGTGAGAGCTGCAGATGTGCACACAAGGCACTGGAAACAACGGTGCAGAAATCGTCTCGACACAAACTCCAAGGACCAGCAAACACGAGTGGCGTACATTTGATTTTAACGAAAAAGATTTCGTGACTACTTTTATTTTTCAAAACACTCCTAACTAATGTCCACGTCATCGACTGTTTTTTCAGCTCGTACTTCTTGGGAACATACCGAATAGCTTAGGTTTGCAGTGTGAGTTATTTCAGTCTGATTAGCGCAGTGGAATCAGAAACTCTTCTAACAAAACCCGCGACCAATACGAGCATATGTATAAATAAGGCACTAAAACGTTTCTCCCCCAATTTTTTTTTGCGAAGAGCTGGTGTCTGTAAGTATATGCATTGGTAGAGACATGCAAAATTCAAGTTATAATTTGGTAGCAGACTAAACTTCACTTTCCTAACCATAACAGAGCATCATCTGCGATTTAATAGGCTACGAACTTTCATGTGGTATTATTTACGTGAGCTTCGTCTTTACAGAAATTTGCCTCGCAACGTGTAAGCAATGTCCCCGACAAGTCACGACAATATCGGCCAACGGGAGACGTCAAACGAGCCTATAGTCACTTGGAGTCTAGTCAGTCGTCAGAAAGTAACGCGAATTTCGCATGTCTTTATGCATTGGATATGTTTGAGTATAGAAGTGGTCAAGTGAAGGGAACGTTGTTACGCGGTTTTCATAGAGTTCTTTGTTTCGCTGCTACGATCTCCACCGTCGTTGGACAATGTCAGAGATCACTCTGACGTGCAGTAAGAGAACTATTTAAGCCACCAGCAAGTGAAGACGAAAAGCGCAGTTGAATTATGAACAACGCTACGGAGACGGCAGACCTGACATTGTACAGCGCTCTAATTGAGCAAAATAAAAATTCTGAGAAAGAAACCAGAGAATCCATAAATGGCTATAGTCAACAAGCATAAAAATAACTACGAAACAGGAATTCTCTCTATAAATAATGGGGGAAAAATGAAGAAAAATAGGGGAGGGGAATCAAGCAGGCAAAGACCAAACAAGATGCATGGAAAAGACGATAATGATGGACAAAGACAACGAGGACAACACAAATGAACAATGCGACAGAAATAGTTGTAGACAAGACAACAGAAGGGATATAACACACATTTTCTTCTGCTTAGTTCTTTTAACTGTGAGTTTTCTGCTACTCATCATTCGCTAGCAACGGCTTATATCCCAACAAAACGCTTCAGCTTGTCGTAAATTGCCATTGCAAAAGTTGTTCGATAGTTACAATAAACATTATCCCTTCGTGACTTCAGGATCTATACATATTGACTGGCGTAGGGAGACGTGATCAATAACTTGCAGGCTTGACTCCATTCTACAGGATGTTTGTAGATTGTCTGTTGCACCAACGTGCTGCCACTTACACCCTTCACCAGGTAGGACACAATCAGGTCCATTTTTACTGTCATGTATGTATTGCCTCAACAATTAACAGTTTATATTTTAATCTCTGTGAAAATCATATTTCACCATTTGATAACGAACTGAGAGTGTATATAATCAACTACGTGCCGGTATTTCTATGAGAACTGTTATAAATGTATAGGCAAGGATTAAACCCGTTAAATGCAGGCCTGACAAATTTCCAAATATACAGACATTATTGTTTTTAATTTTCGTAATTATTTACATCTCTGCTCGCTAATATATTTTTCACGTATTATTTTCCCTCGTTATAATTAAAGTAGCAAAAGACTTCCAAGACATTCAAACCATAATATGGATAGTCCTAGAGAAAAAAAAGTTATAAAGTTCCGTTATTAGAGATTATCGCGGGATAACTTGACTGTTTGCTGGATTTGAACGTACGTTAAGCTGGTATGTGAAGCTATAAGGCTACTCTATTTGACTAAGCCAACAAGAATTCCGCTATTGTACTGTTTGATGTATGTAATTGGTCTGAAGACAGATATGTTGAGTGAGACGTATACCACCACCCGATCATAGAAACTGCAGCGATTTCAAGGGTAAGTTGGTACAACAATTTACGCGGTATACCTTTATCTCTATTCATTGTGTCAAGGAAGTAGAGCTGTATATAGAGCAATTTACTTACGAATAAGACCGCACCCGATCAAATAAGCCTACATGAAATATTACAAGTGAATGAGATAATGGAAGGTAGAGATTAAGAAGTTACGGGACATTCAAGGAAAGACTTTCGATGATAACATTTCATATTTTATTCCCACCTCCACCACTTCCTTTCAAACAGGTACCTTCTCACGGATGTTTGCTGAAGACTGATTTTCGCGAGGAAGATGTTCACGGGCTAGGTGTGGGTGGAAGGAGGGGGGTTTGGAAAGTACTATATTCCGGTCGCGTGCACATCGGCTCGCCAGGGGTCGCTCCGGAAATCGACAGTTCGACGGTGGTCGGTAAGGGATAAGAAGAGGAAAGGGGAGGGAAGATGTGACAAGGCTCCCTCGATAACGTGCCGAAGTGGTGGAAAGTTGACGGTCGACCTCTACGTCTTGCCCCTTCCCCCACCCCTGCCCCCAGTACTATCCGATAGCGACCGAGACGGCGAAGATTTCTTGTTAGAGGAAGTCAGTTGATGGCCGCCGCTGGAGGGTTGTTGGACGGGATGACGAGTTGCTACCAGGTCATTGTGACCTGGTTGTCCCACCTGTACCACTCCATATCTGTCCAACTCTTTCCTTCGCCCCAAACACTATACAGCAACGCCTGAACAATGCGGTGGTATCAAATAACCTGCTGGGGTAAGGTGGGGTTGCTCGATCACGTGACCAGGGTTGTCCGATCACTCAGTTATGTTTTTAAAAAGCCTGGAAGCAGTTTAGTAAACGTTTGGAAACTCCGCTAGGGTTATTTTCAGAACGCCTCAAGCTGAAATATTACTCTTCCAATTCAAACCTATGCATCGCATGTTGCCTGCATGTAAGCTTCCACATTGTTTACGTCAATTTTCTCAAAAACATTTCACTTTAGTGTGTTGCGACAAAGCGACCTTTTTTGTTCATTGGACATCCTACTTCAAACTGTGACATTTAATAAACAAAAATGCAATGGTGAAAATACCACCAAAAAACTAAAGACTTGCCCAACCCTTTATCTACTGAAGTATTCGACTATTTTTTTTTACAAATTACAAATCTTGTAATTGAAATGCACCCATAAAATTCATTATTTATTCCTACATACTTTTTTTTTTCATTATAAATAATGATTGTTTTCAATGTCAATTTTCAACCGTGAATTTCTCCCTTAGTTAAAACTTACGCTAGGCAAAAAAGTTGCGTTATATATCTTGACCTCATATTTTACAATGAATACTCTTGCAAAGTTGGAACATACTTTCACTAACATTATATTTAATGTAATTATTGCGTTTCAATATAGTTACAAAATAACGGTGTCGTAAATAGTAATAGTTGTTCAGAAACAGATCACACTAGCAACGCGTTTGTTTACAAAGTTGGCCAAAACTATTCTTCTTAGATTACTCATTATTCAGTTTCTTGTTAATGGTTTGAAAAATCCCTGATAATTTCTCAACGATTTTAGCGTTACATCCGTAACACGCTATTACAAATTTCGTAATTATTCATACCGTTGTGTGCCATGTACCTGGAGGCCGGTGGTCGGCAGCTGTTTCGTAACACTTTGTGGACTGGCCCATGATTCACGAGCTGGGCGGCTACGTGATGGAAGTCACGCCGAAGCTACGTCATAGACATCAGTCCCAACTTCCGACTGCGCTTTTACCCTGCGAAGCGGCCTACGAGACTCAAATCACGTCCGAAACATGATGAAATGTCTATTTTCAGACCGCTGTAATGCGGTTATTCCCCGACTGTTTCGAAGAGTATAAAAGCGCAGAATCGACAGATATGACAGAGTTCGTTATTGGTAGTGCTAGAGGAAGGCGCTATGCTTGTGGAGAGAGACTGGTGAAGACATCTTGGTGACGTCAGAGCATACTGTGAGGTGGCAGGCGGCTCCCTTCGGAGCAGTGTTGGGCGAACCAAGAGGACTGCAGCGGCGGGCTGACAAGCGAAGAGGAGGTGCGCGACGGGAGTCGAACCGAAGACCTCAAGAGTGAAGACAGCGGTGCACTCGGGGTGCTGCGCAGCACATGGTGAGCCATCACCACTGCGGACTATTAAGGTTGTACACTGTCACTTTTTGATACTGTTGATTGGATATATGACTGAATTTTATTGTGATTTGTACTGTTTAATTAATTGACGGTAGACATTTTTTGTGCTTTAATTGTCAAAGTTAATTAACGTGTCTGTGACACAAGAGTAATTGTGAGCATAAATAATTGTGTTGTGAAAGTTATAGTTGATTGTTGTTTTGTGTTTTTGTAAGCTTTGTGAGCTAGTAAATAATAACTTTATTCAATCTTTTATTTATAATTATAAGACCTCTTTCCCAAAATAACTCTTGGGAATTGCCCACGTATAAAGTTTTTGTCTCAAACTTGTAACAATACTGACTTTCTAAAATCACATGCTGAATTCCCGAAGTTTCCTGTATGTTATTCCATGCAATAATTTGATTACATTTTGTATATTAAGAATGGAGCAAGGAACACTTTTATGGAACCGTTCTTGCTGAACAATACTGCTTTGATTTTTCCTTTCCGACAGTGTTTTAATGGCCACATTTTGAAACTGATTTTAAAAATCGTAAACACAATATATAAGGAAGAACGTAGCTTGTGAATATTGTGGTTCTTAATTAAGTTTTGCATACAATATGTTTAACTAATAATATAAAATTTTTCTTACATAGTATTGTCAGGTAATGAAAATATCAAAAAATCTCAATACTGAAAGGCAATTTATTATTTAAGTTTAACCTTAATTACATTAAGTTAATGGTATCACAATTTTTTAGTGCTATTGTCCTTGAATTCATAAAACATTGATCTCTATCAGAGTCACCAGACGGTGTTAGGGGAGTTAACAATATCCAGGCACAATCTGCCTTAAAATTATAATATATGCCATCAAAATACTGGTGTAACATGTATGAATTATAGGAGAATCATTCAGGCACTGCCAGGCTTAACATGTCCTGGTAAGAGGGACAGAAATTTTGTTGTTTCTCGCAACATTGTCCTCTGTCGCTTCATCAGTGTCGCCGTTGGCGTACCTCCTGAACCACATATGCTTTTAAATTATTATAGGTTCCAGACTTGATGCTGTCGTGTAGTACCTCAGTGGAGGTAAGCCGGTAACATTTATGTTCTTCCATGGGGACCCAAGAAATAAAAGTGCATACTGGTTTTGGAAATTTCTTCTAATTGGGGTTATTGGTTTAATGGGACACTTGTCAACTGCGTGTGTGTCTTTCTCCTTTTCTTGTCACAGCAATTGACGGGTTTCTCCGCTGCATCTCTCTGTGTTCCCTGCATATTTGAAGGGCTGAGATTCATAGTGGCGCAAGTCACAAATATTTAGTAGTTTCGTTGTTATTCATACTATACACATTTTTCAAAATAATTTTCTGTAACAAATGTTCTACTCTCCTGAATACCATTTGAACATCGGGAGAATGTACTGCATTTGGCATGTGATTACAAATAATGGTTTACGAGAAAAAATATTTTAACTGACTTACACCACTGTAAAGCTCAGCCCCTCATATATCCAAATGACTCGTTAATGAGTTGCATAGAGGGTTACATATTACGTTTTATATTCCCAATGGCTTGAGGAATAAGCTCCTGTAGTAGGATGTCGGCCAAACACCGAACATAATATGCACGCGCACACACGTGTATTTATAAATACACACATGCATACATACATACATGCATACGTGCATGCATACATACATACAGTCATGCATTCATACGTACATATATACATACATACATTTTTTTTTTTAATTTACATGCTGTATACATTGCTGTAATAATATTTTTGCTGAAAGGAGAAATTCACGTATGTGAGTTTTCCTTTGATTTCTTAAGCGTCGAATGAAGGACTAGCCTACCATACGTATATGTAGGAATGCAAAACAGAATAGAGGACCCACTGCTTACACCCCACTCTCAACCACGTGTAGTTGTTGAAGAGCGCGCTTGTTTCTGGCCGGCATGAAGAATGTATGGGATGTGATGACGATGAGCTGGGATGAAGATAGAGTGAAGACAGTACCTCACTGCATTGCCCCAACACTTCTTTCTATCTCGTGTAGGTCTACTTCAGAGAGCGTTGGTAGATAAATAAACTCTTAAAAACACAATCATTTTAATCTACACGTTTTTTGAAAGTCAATATGAAAAAACAATAACTACAAAACAACAATACTAGATAATAATGTTTGTCAACTTTATAAGCATAAGTTTACCCAAAATGATACATTTCTTCAGCGTAATCTGTTCCGCCGTAATTGAAGTATACAAAAATAAGTTACTCGAGAATAAAACCTTTTCTCACAAATTTGATAACACCTATTGTCTGAGGCTTCTGTTTTTTTATTTTTACAAATTGGCTTCGAGGAACCTACAACTTTAAGCTGATGATTTTAGCGCTGAATTATGTGCCACGTCCTCTTAACCCACAATAAATCCTCCTCCGTCAGAGAAAGCAATCTTACAAGTTCGTGGCCTTGCAACCGTATAGTCAAAGAGTCCGGCCCGCACCTTCAGTAAACATAGACAGTAAAAATTGTGATTTACCTCCTAATTTTTACGTAGGCTATATATCGTTTTGTTGATATCGTTGTTGAGAACTGTTAACTTAAGACGTTAAGACACTTTTTTTTGTTGTATCTCCTTGATCTCATTAAAGATAATGAGGGACTCTCCTACATTTTCCTCATACCTGGAAGAAAATTCATTAAACTGTCTTCCATTTTATGTTTCCTACAGTTACTTTTTTTAATATGATCTATATTTGTTTTAATAGTACGGTGGTAGTAGTATAGTAGGTTATCAGTAAAATCACACATATGGTGGATCATGAAAATTAAATTTACATCTTATTCAAAACCATCATTCTACTATAGCAATAACGTGTTAGGAAAAATATCGTACACAGAAGTTACTTATTAAGTTACAGGAAAGTCACTGATTGCCCTCGAGAACTATGTGAGGAATGATTTCTTTGAATGTCTGCGCACAAACCTGTATCTCCGTAAGTACCTATTCTCGAAATATGTTTTTTTAGCAAAAGTATGAAATTATTATCTATAAACGTCACGGTAGACTTTATTTTTGTCGCATGTCATTCGAGAGGAAATACAGCGAAAACATCTACAAATTACACTTTTGTCTCTTCTGCGGTCAGTCACCTTGAAGGGGAATTTCACGCAAAATTCTTAATATTTTAATAATTTTTATATTCGTACGAGATATTGTTTCTTTTGTAGACATTCATTTTGACTATTTTTCACAGTAATTGCAATTTTCTAGCTTTCGTACCTTTTGTATAATGGCAAGTAAAACCCAAAATTTGCATAAAACCGTTTTATATAAGAAACGGAAAGCAATTGACTCACAGAAACGAAATAATTCACAGAGACAGAAATTGTCACGTGCTACAGTTAGACATGTATAAAAACATTGTATTGATTTATTTTCTATTTTTAAAAAAATACAGAAAGTTGACAGTTTTTATTTCAAATTCAGCATTTTTTTTATTCAATACGGTTATTTATTCATGTCTAAACGTAGCCCACAACAGTGTTCTTCAATGGGAAGTATTTCATTTCTGTATGTCAGTTGTTTTTCGTTTCTTGTATAAAACTGATTTATGAAAGTTTTGACTTTGACATGCGATTATACAAAACTACGAAAGCTAGAATGTTTTGATTACTGCAAAAATAGTCACAATGTTTGCCTATAATACAAACAAAGTCTCGTACAAATATACACATTATTAAAACAATTAAAATTTTGCAGGGAACCCCTCCTTAAGGCGCCCGCCTACTGGCCGTGTGTTTGTGTGAGTGAGACACGGCGCCAAGGGCGATGTTGACTGGCTCATCTGGCACGGTATCGCCTCTATTGCAAGACACTGAAGCGAAGTGCAATGTTATCGTGGATCACTCGCCTGACTGACACTTGTATCTGTGACCCCATATTTTTATTGGTAGATAGTTTTAATATACGTCCATTGCATGCTTTATGAGTAGTTTCACACGAATCCGTAGATTTTCAGATGTAACAGGTTGAAAAAGCAGTTTTTAGCCATTTTGAGGGGCTCGGAAATTATTTTTCTAATCGACGTGATCTTTCGAAACTACATTTTCGGCATCATTTGAAGTGTACTTTCTTTTCGTACATTAACACAATAGGCACATGTAGAATAGTTTGTTATATATAGCTTTTTATTTTAAACGTACGTTATTATAATTTTCGCTAATAATTGACGTTAAGACTATTTAATTAAGTCGATAGTTGGACAAATTTATAGAAACTTCCGTTTCGAAAAAAAAAAATGTTACATAGTACAAACATCTCCAACTTTTCTATGTAACGGTTTTGCGATATCTGGTCCCTTTTATGATTAAAAAAATTAAACTCGCAAAAACAGCGTAAATAGGAAGCCGTGGCCTTGAGGCCATACTCTTTCATTAATTTCTAACAATTGCAAATAACTCAAATATTTTTTAACCAAATTATTTGAAACAAATTTGAGACTGTACAGTTATACGATACACAATTTCGCCAGCTCGATTTTTATAATAATGTACCGTTTGCTAGCAAAGAAATATATTTAGCTTCATTTTGGCTTATTTTGACCTCAAAATACGTGCTATTTCAGGGGTAAAAATCTAAAAATCAGTTTGGTGTATTGCAACAGAAAAATTGATATACAAACGATGGTATATAAGTGTCAAAACTGCTGGAATGAATTTTTATATATATATATGTATTTATTTGCGTTAAAAAATATTTTAGAAACCACTACAAAACTAAAGAGCGAGGCCTTAAGAGTGCGATCTACAGCATTGTTCATCGTCATATTTTCATTTTTACATTCGTACTAGATTTTTTTTTTATTATATACGAATATTGTGACTTAATCTGCTGTTATGAAGTTGTTGTACCTCTCATAGATTTTGCGTAATGACTTGTAAACGTCAAAGTTTGCATTTTACGGTTTTATGCACGCCACTACTACCAACTGACATACCAAACTGAACAAATCACAGCGAATAAGAAAGTCGTAGGTCACAACTCGACTTGTATAAAAAATATATTTTTGAATTTTTAAAACTTTTTTGAAATGTTTAAACTTTCGTTTAAAATTTCAATATTTTTATTTAAATACAAAAATTATTTTTTCGTTATTATACACGTTAAGTGGTAGACTATAACATTGTTATACACTGCAGTCTGGTATGTCAGTTGGACATGCTCTTTGGATTTTACTGGTTTTGCGAATTATAATAAATTTTCAAAACTTAAACGAGAGAAGATATAAAAAAATCTGACTGGCAGTTTTGTTTAAAATGGTTTTTGCAGTGACAGTTAATTCTTTTGCGAAGTAAGAAATTATATGGTTTCGACTAAAAAAAAAAAAAAAAAAAAAAAAAAAAAAAAAAAAAAAAAAAAAAAAAAAAAAAAAAAAAAAAAAAAAAAAAAAAAAAAAAAACATTTAACCAGAATTTTGTTAGTTACATAATCAGCTAAAATCGTATTATTTACTGCCTTAAACATAGAGAAGACGATTTTAAACAAAACTGCCAGACAAATTTTTGATATCTACTCTCGTTTAGAAGTAAAAAACTAATACCGCCAAAAAGTAGAAACTAGAGATCAGAGCAAAGTACGGTACATTCAATACTTTGACTTTTGACGCGTGAATGTGCGAACTACAATCAGAGCCAGACTCTCAGTTGATTACCGCATGCAACATCGGCTCTCAGGGCAAGACGCTTATCTGGCGTATGTGTTCCTGGCCACGCTTATACTTAACAGGGAAGTTTTCAACGCTGGTGAAGGGTGATGTGAAGTGAGGATGGATCAGCCCTGGAATGAATGGGCCGGGGAAACGGGTGATCCTCGAGAAACTCCGCCGACGAATGGACCGTGCGGCACGATATCCATATGTGACCCCGCCGGGAATCCATCCAACAGATCTTGTGTGAGGCGAGCGCCCTATCCACTGAGACACCCGCGTTGAACACGGCCAGCTGCGCAGAGGGCGGAGGAAATACAGCGGAAACAGGAAATGTGCAGGAGATGTGGGGAGGGGGTGTTAGAAAACAAAAGTCACAGAGTTAACCCTCATTGTAGCGTCCTTGGTTACGCGGTCTGGGTAGAAGGTGTCACGGTACGGTGCCGGCCACACCTGATCGCGTTCCCACGACGGCTTTCACTCTCTCGTACACACCTGTCCCGCTGACCTGGCCTGGCGTGACGTCTAGACCACACTACAGAAACACCCGGCCTTCCTGCTGACATACTGTGTACACTGTTGCCACACTTACAGCCTCTTTCACTACACATTGTGGACAAAGTTGACAGCTTGTTGTACAGGTTGTTCTGAAACATGAGCACAGTCAGCACACCACGCGAATCCTGCGCTAAATTGGAGACGGAAATGTTATTTGCAAAATGTTGTACATATCACTCGCACAATGTGTAGAGATACGGAAATTTCGCGGGTTCAACGAACAGCCTGCTGGACTCCACAGTCCTATGCACACTATGTCTTCAGACAGTTGTTCACTGATAGAGACCCTGTTTCTTCGCGAAAAGAATTTTGCCCCAGTCTGTTTCAGTGCCTTACGTGCACATCCGCAATTGTGCTTCGTGGTTATTGGCAGCGTGTCTGTGTGAAGAGCCGTGTCTCATTTGACTGAGCCAATTACAAAAACCTTTCTGCGACACCAAACGTCTGTGATTTGCCGGTAGATTCCCATGGCTCGCGACAGTTAAAATATCCAATCACTCACCTCGAAGCAGAACTGCAGATGGGCGCGTAAGGCACGGAAACAAAGTGAGGCAAAATTCTTTTCGCGAAAAACAAGGGCTCCTACTCATTGGCTGTTACTCCAGTGAGTGGCCATCAGGCGTACAGCTGACGGGAGTCAGCGAGTGTCTTCATGCAGGTCTGCTGTTAGCTCATAGACTTCGAGGAAGAGCTCCAGTGACAATGGCCCAATCGCAAAAGTGATTAACGGGTACAGAAGTTTAAAATCTAATGTATTATCAAATGAATTCCTGAAATATCCAGGTCTCTAACAATGTTGCAACACTGCACGAAGACAGTCTCCTTGTGTTTACTTCACGTCCGGGTATTATTTTTATGTATGTTACGTCACGTAAACGTAGAACCGTGTTGAACTGTTCGGGAGTTTAACCTGCACACATAATATGCAGGTCAGAACAGTAGTAGTAAGATAAGTAAGGTATCTGTGTAGCGCAAGATGGGACTAACTAGACTGCTATGTTGCCACATTTTGCACTTGAAATGTCATCGTACAACATTTCACCGCTAACACTTCCGTCCTCCAATTTAGCTCAGGATTCACGTGGTGTGCACATTATGAGTTTCATTCACGACATATAACTAGAGCCAAGATTTTATGGCGAAAAGAATTTTGCAACGTTTGGTTTCGATGCGTTATGTGCACACCTGCATCTCTGCTACATTGTCTGCGGTTGGATGATTTTACTCTCACTGGCCTTGGCAATTTATAAACGTACAGACTCACAATACCTAATCTTATTCTGATTGGTGCAGTCAAATGAGAAACGTGTCTGAACATAGACACGCTGCCAATAACCATGAAACAGAACTGCCGATGTGCACGTGAGTCACTGAAACAAAGTGGGGCAAAAATCTTTTCGCGACAAAATCGTGGCCTTGCATATAACTTGGTGTCTATAGCACTTATGGATTTGTATCGATACTGGTAGGGACAGGAACTTTTCGCGGAAATATTTATGCACAACACTGTTCCAATGCCTTACGTGCACACCTGCAGGTCTACTACGGGGTCATTGGCTGTGTGTATGTGTGTAGAGACGTCATTCGTTAGACTGTGCCAATCAGAACAAGGTTAACTGCGGAACTACACGTCTGTGATTTTCAATTTGAAACCCAAGACGCTGAAAGTTAAAAACACCGAATCACTGCCCACGAAGCAGATCAGCAGATGTGCATGTTAGGCATTGAAACAAAGTGGTGCAGAAATATTTTCGCGAAAATTTTCTGTCCCTAGACATTGCCTATCTTTTATTTGAAGCACATATTCTTCCTTCAACAGGCTCAATTTTAACCAGAGACACGCACATTTCGCGTTATTACTTCGCGATAGGCTTGAATCCATTAACCTGTACTCACTCGAACACACTTCGCGATGTTACTGGCCCCGGGCTGTCGTATCTTCGTGTGTCCGCATTAGAAGTTAGTACACCTTGTTTCATTGGTTGAAAAAGTCCACCAGGTGCTTTGCCAGCCAACAGCAGACATAAGATGAGTATACAGTAACTTGCAGTCCCGTCTGCACTAAGATATTAACGAGAAACTTGCTGGTCTCTCGTCAGAACTGTACAGCTTAAGGGACCTCCCTAGATAGACTGCGTTTGTGTGAGTGAGGCAGGAGCAGTAAGATTGCCGTTGAGCGACGTGTGTAATACATTATCACCTCACCACGTAAGCCACTCAGCTGGCGTGCAGTGCTTTACTATTATTCTTTTTCCTATGGGACTTTGAGCGGTGACCACATTATATTATGTATGGTTATCATAGTTCAAAGTCTAACGCTCGTTTCTATAGTTATGTTTTTTGAATCCCATTGTTATTCTTCCAGATACGGCAGTCTGGAAAACTCATTTTCGTTAATTTTGAGGGGACTGAAAATACGGTTTCTAATCAGTGCTCCGAATTTTTAAAACTACAGCGACAAAGTTTGAAGTGTGTATTCTTTTCGTAGATATACAAGTACAACGCTCATTAATTAGTTTAGCCAAAAAAAGAATAGCCGTAACTCACTGCAACGCGTTTGAAGCGCAGTTAGGGAAGCCCCTTAAGGATGTTAGACCCGTAAAAATTCAAAATTTTATACTTGTGCCAAACACTGTTCAACTTTTACACATCAGATAACATGTCATTTCCCCAAATAAAAAAAAGTTAAGTCCCATAGTTTCAGCATAATCACCTAACAAAGTCACAAAATGGTAGTTGCGGTGTACCCAAAATATAATTAAATTGCAGAAACAAGACCATTCATATTGATACTTAATGATGTGAGCTACTTCACGACAATTTTGCAAACACAAAGCGATACATTTTTGTATTTTTTAAAAATGGATGAAAATGAGTACATTTTTGCATAACTTTGATTTTTAGCTACTACTGAAAGTTTCAAAACTACCTTTTGTCAAACATGTCATAAAATGCATTGATACACTGACTTTCAGTTCCTGTTATTTTGAATTAATTTGTTAATTACTTTTTTTTTTATTTTGGCTACACCGCAATGGCCATTTTGTGACTTTGATGAGTGATTATGCAAAAACTATGGGGGCTAATGTAATTTTATTTGGGAAAATGACATGTTATCTGATGTGTAAAAGTTGAACAGTGTTTGGCACAAATATAAAATTTGGAATTTTTACGGGTCCAACGCCCTAACACAGAACGAATGTGACTTGTTCCAAAACAGTTCACACGTGTCACAAGTTGCATCATACAATAATAGTCTGATAAACATACAGCAGTTTATTAGAGACTATGTTAGCTATATATTACGATTTTACAGCGTATAACTATAGACGGTGTTCCGTAAAATTCGCGTGTTCATTTGGGTACAAGCTAGGATTCAAACAACTGTAAATGTGTTTCACTTTAGCCATTTGCTTTTGGATTATGTTACACCTACTGTACGGTTCTGAGCCAACAATAATGGAGTAACTTAACGCAAGCCCAATCATATGGCGTGACTGTGACAAAGAACAGCTATTGGGCAGCTATTGTCTGCTGAGTACAAGGTAGTCTTGAAGGTTATCCTAGAGCAGGCCTTCTCAATATGCGGCCCGTGGGACAGATGTGGCCCTCAAAGAGATTTATACTGGCCCGCAATTAAAATGACAAAAAGCGAATAAAAACATTTTTTTTTAGTTGAGAGGGAACTTGACTAATCTGTGTATATATGTCAATGATTTTTTATGTATGTCAAATTGAAATGAATGAAGTTCAGTTGCATAATTTAGTGTTAAGTCTATAATTTACTGAATTTTTTGTTTTATTTTTGACTCCCGAGTGCCCTAAGTAATTGTAAAATTAACTCAAGCAGGCCAAAAGTAAATTTAATTGAGCAGGTCAGACCTAGACGTCAGTGAACCCGCGAATTTTACCGATCTCTAAATATAGAGCGATACGACGGGTCGTGATAAGCTTCAGGTGTCTCCTTAGATTGAGCTGCATTTGTGTGTGTGAACATAGCCATCTTTAGTAGAAGGCCGCGGCCATAAATCTGACAACACTGCCAAGAAGGGTCATTTTAACACTTTCTTTAGCTCTCGAACGACAATGGTTGTCCCTGATTCGTCGGCGTTTAGACAAGATAACGAATCAGGGACAGCCAGAGTTGAAGAAGGTGTTAAATTGACCCTTCTTGGCAGTGTTGCCAGATTTATGACCACGGCCTTCTACTAAAGATGGCTATGGTGTGAAGCACAATACAGGCCTAACATTTTATTGGTGTAAAATCAAATACATGTTGGTTTTCGTTAGTATATCTTACGGCTCGGGGTGGTACTTCTCTGAAAGCACTAATATACTGAAATGTGTTTATAATAAAAGTTTCCACACAGACGGACATGCTAAGGCGGCTGCCTGCTCAGACCTCCGAGTGGTGCGCAGAGTTTTGGCCGTTACTAGATTATTCGAAAATTGTTCACCGCGCATGAGTTATCTCTGTTTAAGAACAGCATTCGCGGAACGTTACACGCGTATATTTCAGGTTCACCGCTAAACATTTAAGCATATTTTCTAGCGGCGCAGTAAATATATAGGTGTGTAAGCTTACAATATACCATTATCTTTAATCATATGAGTGGGGTTATTTTTGAGTTATTTTTGACAGTGAAAATACATACATCTTCATAGGTTTCTTGGTACTGAAAAAAACATGAAATATTTAATGTGGGCCACTGTGAGATGGACGAAAAGTCAACATTGGCATACATATACGTTCGAAAAGTGATGAGTGACAACATAAAATAATAAAAGAAGTAGATTTCTACCCTCTCTTGCCATGGTTCTAGGATAGCTACTTAAAGCATTATATTTTCTTCCTTAGAGGATAAGTTACAGTTCGAAAGTAATGTTGAATTAGCTTGTACGACCGGATCGCAGTTTTGTTTTGTTTTTATTATCCACCATTTGATACCCTTTTTGAGCATTTTGCTCAGGGGATACAGGTGTCGTCATATCTGTACATAATCACAGCTTACATAAATGATAATTACATATTACATAAATTATAATATTACAATTTCTTATTGTACTACAATGAACTGTCACAATACTTACTTAACGATTACCGTAATATTGCAGTACTACTTGTAAACACATAATTCACACACACTTACTGGATTTACACTATATATGTACACTCAATATAACGTAACAATACTATAAGTATTGACAGCCTTGGGTTATTTAAACGTGGGACCTAATCAAACTAGGTTGACAAGTATGGTTAATCAACATCGCCCTTCAAGAATACGGTCCATTAAAATAAGCAAGGAAACAAGGAACCAACCACGAGTTTTCTGGCCAAGCACGTGCTACATAGTTCAGCAGTCATTCAACAAGCGCTTGAGGCATAAGTTTACATATGAATGTGGAGCCTAACTGTGCGTTAGACGCTCCAGCGACGCAGCTATAAGGGCGACCTTGAAGCGCGCATCAAATGTCACATCGCCCCAACGAGCCAAGAGCATAACTAGCATGTCGCGGAATTAACCACACATTATGATTATTTTTCCCTATTCGCATCTAATTGCGAACTGAATCATGCACAATCCAATACAATAACCAATATTTTCAAAAAGTAATTGCAAATGGCAGAAGGTTTGTTCAGTCAGCATTGTGGACGAAATTGTATCCTCCGCTAATTAGTAAATAAAAATCACCTCGAGAGTACACAAACAGCATGCTTGCAACACACTTCTGCGCTCGCACTCGGTCATATGCGAGTGAGTGTAAATATTCTGACTAATTGAAAACACGGCCTCCATTCCTTTCTTTCCAACACCCCAGAACTGACGAGTCTAGGTTTAGAGATAGGTCTACTTTAGAATACGGAAACTCTTGATTGAGTAATTATAGTCGGTAAAAGAAGGGAACCGACTTGCCAATGATTTTTTTACCAAAGCGTCTATCGTCTCCCCGTTGATAATGTCCCACGAGTTGCCTCCCAGCCTCGTTAAACATTCTTTCTGAGAGACTCTGCACTGACTAATTACCAGAACCAAGCCCTTCTCTTACGAATATTCCAGACGGAACTTGCAGTGCTCTGGTTTGCCTTCCTTCATCAAAAGTGGCGATGTGCGGTTTTTTTTATATATACCCCGACTTTCTAGTCCCACTAATCAATGCTGAGGGATAATACGTCTGGCTAAGTATCGGAAACAAATTAACTGTGGTTGCATGCAAAGCAAAGTTGCCATCGTATAGGCCTAAACTGCCTGTTTTCCACTCGATCTACTCAATTAAGTTGAAATTGCTTAAAATCTTTCAAAAAACTGAAGCGAGTGCAGTCTGCCTCCGTTTGAAATCTCTACATACCCAACTCGATCTCTTCGCCATATATACTCAGAGCAGGATAGATAGCCGCCAGCAGACGATTAACACGAAAGATATTTTCGGTGGTTAAGTCTAGCATACTTGAGTTTTTAAATGTTTGTTGCAATGGGAGTTTACAATTAGAATTTATTGGTTTGTGGACAAACGCCATTGCTCATGTTTTGTTGACTAAACTTGTATTGAAAGACAAAGTGACAAAATACAAAAAACACCAAAAAACACAAAAAACGTAAGAAAAACAATCCCAGAGGAACTTAGTCAATTTATATATATATATATATATATATACTTTAAACATACAAGTTCTGAATATATATATATATATATATATATATATATATATATATATATATATATATATATTCAGAACTTGTACGTTTAAAGTTTTTTTCCGAGCGTACAAATTCTCAAGAGTTGTATACGTTGGCGGCCTATTTGAAAAATAATGCGGCGAAGTTATGCAGAAGTATATATAATTGACGAAATTCCTCTGGGATTGTTTTTTCTTACGTTTTCTGTGTTTTTGTGTTTTTTTTTTATTTTGTCACTTTGTCTTTCAATACAAGTTTGGTTTACAAAACATGAGCAATGGCGTATGTCAACAAACTCTGGCATATTTGTTCAGTTAGTACGCAGTTGAAATGCCAATTAACTTAAGGCCTGTCTTCATAATATGGCCGTGTCCACGCACGTGACCGTGTCAGTGGACGTGGGTGTGTCCGAACTTCCTTGTTAGATTCGCCCTCACTGCAATTGCAATGTCTGAAACTAGTCTGAATTTGTCTTTAATTAACATTTTGTGCAGCTATTATCGATTTAATCCTATTTTTTTCGAGCTAATTTCAATAATTTCAAATTTATACTTAGTTACGAATGCCCGCGAAAATAGTTTAAATTTTCTTCTGTCATAGGACACAATTTCGGAAAAAAGTTAAGATTCAGTGAATACTTGTCTAAGACCAAGCTTGTCCTAAGACACTGTAACGTCAAACACTTATGTGACGTCACAGAGTCACTTGCGCCAATCAGCGCATTTTTGTCCTAGGACATAGGCCTAACTTCAGACATCGCAATTGTGAATAGGACTTTATACTGTACCAGTACAAAAGGGTGTTCTACACTATTCTAACTTGGTCTACGGCAACTAATGTACCGCTTCTGCAGACTTCGACGCATTTTTTTCAAGTAGGCTGCCAACACACACAACTCTTGAGAATTCGTACGCTCGGAAAAAACTTTAAACATACAAGGACTGAGTAAATCTGATCACGTGAAAATTACTACCAAGAACATTATACGTACTACGTTTCCGTAAGCGCCGTTTAACGAAACCTCGTCAAACAATGGTAAAAATGAATTTGACTTTACATTTAAATAGAGGCCTAGGCAGGCTAGATGGATCCTCAGATAAACTCAAGAATTCTTCCGTTCCATAAAAAAAATAATACTCCATTCTGATATTTACAAGAGTCCTTAGATTCCTCTCAAAACAGACTGCACCGCTTCAGCAACTATAGAATCGCAGCTGCTCGAGTTCGATACTGCATGTAAAATGTATGCTCCATCGACTATTTGTCAAATTTGAGATATGATCACAGACAATAAACATTCAGTGCTGCAGATTATCACGAGGTAAACAAGGTTTCAAGCAGACAACACCAGAAAAAAAATGTTTACCTCCTCTAGTTAACTGGATTGGTCTTCATTTGTATAGGTAAACTAATTGTCGAGAATAAAAATACCCTACAAATTGAAACGAGCAGTGGAACTGAAAATAATTAGGTATTTATAATAAGGTTGTTTATTATAAAAATTGTGTAAATTAGGCTGAGCATTTGCTTAATACACATGTCGTAACTTATGTGGAGTGTCAGAATACTTAATTTAAAAAAATTAACGCTAATATTTAAAAAAAAAAAGTAAAATTATGTAAACAACGTAATAGTTCTCTGTTTAAAACACAGTAATGTGCTAGTAATATTAATTACCAACGTAATATATATTGACGCACTATTTCAAGGAATGTATAAGCCTATTATAAAACATTAATATAAAAACAAAAAAAAAATTACATCATTGGAATTAAAACTTAAAGTGAAATCATTTCAAGTAAAGCGATGGTTCTCTGATTGGGGAATACTTCTAACTACCGCTGAACACTTAACGTAACCATAAATTATTAAAACCAAAACAATTGCTTTCCAATAGAGGAATACTTTTAAAGGTTACTCAAAAGAACAATATTATAGGAAGAATAATACTACGCGAGAAAAAATGAGCCAACAATTTTTCGGTGAAACTCTTGTGTCGCAGAGATTCTTAAAAAAATGTTCGTACAAAAATTTTTTTAAAAAATAGTAATCATTAAAATTGACACATTTAGAAGTAAATTTTTGACGTTGATTCCTCTTTAACCACGTTTTATTAACTCTTTTTCTTGTCTGTATGCTTGTCTGTTTTGTAACAATAGGTACGGTAGCCAGAAACTTTAACATAGATCAGAACTGGATGACAGTGCAATTTTTTGTCTTTCTGTGCAAATTTTGTTATTGATTTTAACGATTTAAAACTAACTTCCTGATGAGCTAGATACGTGGAACTTTACGTGTGTATCAGAACAGGATTACGATTAAGAGGGAAAAAATTGTGGAAAATTGTTATAGAAGTAAAAGTTAAAACATAACATTAACTTAACTTTCACTAGATTAAAAAACAAAAAAAAAAAAATAATATTTTAATTTAAAAAAATAATATACCACAATTTTTAAATGGACAAAAAGTATAAAATATGTTTGCCTATGAAAATATTTGTAAGATTTAAAATGAAAAACGCTGTGCGGATGCGATAAATAATTGAAGTATAAGTAGTTCACTTAAGTCACTGTCAATCTTATTGCACTGCAAATGAAATTAACTTTTACGTGAGTTTTTTTAAAACAAGAGCTAGTTTTTACACGCATTACTGTTATCTACTGCATACGCCTACGTTTTTCGTTTTAAATATTTAGGGTATTTTGATAGAATAATGGTTTTACACTTTTAAGTCCGTTTTAAAAGCGCGTTATATTAAAATGTTTTTCATTTAAATATTTTAAATATGAATGGCCGCTAGCTTGGTAGATACGTCTTACATCATGTAACGTTTAGTGGTTCTTTTCGCACACGGGAACAGCCCATAAATCTTAAGGGAACCAATTTATATTTTATACAGAAACGACAATAGCCAAAATGGTAGTACCACCGCATGATAACCGGTACATGATTTAGTTTCCTTGAAAATATATCGGTTGTTCGGCATGTCTACGAAGGCTGGGGGGGGGGGGCGTGGTGGAGGGATGTTGGGGAAAAGAGCACAATACGAAACTGCACTAGTACTTGTGTGGTGTGGGGATGCAGCCCCCTTGGGAAATCTGCACCGTGATATAGCTGACCTGTATTGAGCTCCATATTACATTCACATCACTACGTGGTAACTGCAGCCATCACGCTTCCCACAAATACAATCCAGTGTGGCAACCAATCATAAGAAAATATTCTACAATATTAAGGTTCTTATCTAGGTAGGCTGCGTTAGTGTACAGTTTGTGAGGCACAAAACCGATGGAGCGTTAAGGCTCGGCATTAGTCGCCATATTAAATTATTTTATTTTTCGCTCTTATGAAATTCCGAGAAGAAAAATGTGAAATTTGTTACTATAATATCAATTATATTTACCTTGAGCTACAATAAAAGCATCGCAGTTGAACTTTTAACGTATATTTAAGTCGTAATCGGTTGAGCAAATTAAAAATATAAAAAAAAATTGCCCGACTAGTTACAGCTTAAATATACACTAAAAGTTCAACTGTAATGCTTTTATTGAAGCGCAAGGTAAATTGAATTGATATTATAGTAACAAATTTCACATGTTTTTTCTCACAATTTCATAAGAGCGAAAAATAATATAATTCAATATGGCGACTGATGTCGAGCCTTAAGAGTGACGTCGGTCAGCCTTTGTAATGCATTATCACCTCTACACGTGAACCCAGCAACTGGAGCGCAGAGCTTTTCTATTATTCATTTTCCTATTGGACTTTAAGCGGTGACCATATTTTTTAATTGCGATACTTATGGTTCAAATTCCAGCTCTTATTTCTATTGTTGTGTTTTTCGCATCCGGTTGGAATTTTCCTAGATACGGCAGTTTGAAAAAGCAGTTTTTAGCCATTTTGAGAGTCTTGAAAATCGTGTTTCCAATAAGCGAACCTAATGTTTAAACTAATAGAAATATTGTTTGAAATGTGTTTTCTTTTCATAGATGTACTAACGTAATGCACGTTAAGATGTTTCTTCCAAATCTGATTACTTGTAACTCACTGCAATACGTTTCAAGCGCTGGTAGACAGGAACCTTAAGCAAAGGTTCACCCTGGAATCCAACTTGCTAACCTACCTTGCCCAATTTATTTTCCGATTTGGGTAAATTTATCGTGATAGTAGTTGAAGAGATTTCCGGAAGACAGGCACGTAGAACTATGTGCCCTTTTCCGGGAAATTGTTTAAATGTAACAACCATATTGAGTAGTATGTTCCCTCACAATTTTGTTACGGTACTTCAGCAAAAAAGGTTAAGAGAGTATTTTATTTGTAATGAGTCATCTGTGCGCACCAACATCTGTGGATTTACAGATACTTCTGTATACTATTTTTTAAGCGATTGCGGTTAATGATTACCTACTTTGCAATATGTGTATGTTCAGCTTATTTCTATTATGTACCCAACTTCAATTTTATTGCTCAAATAGTACTATGCATAACAACATATTTAAGCTACAATATCTCAAAACACCATTTTTGTGTATGTCCCCTTCTTCCAGAAAAATCCTCAATTATAGATAGAAAATTTCCGTGCTCAAACATAATTGATTCAGGTAATCTTAATTGGACGTAAGGTACCTGTACCGAATATGGCCCGTTAAGGTTCAACAATCACGTCATTGATTATATTACCAATAAAACACACGGATGATGTAATACAGATATTTATGGATGGTGTATGTTCATACTGGAAACTAGTGTGTACGGATCCCACATAGATCTCGACATTACCACACAATTGCGACTACTGGGCCATATTGAGAACTGGGCCAAATTCGGTACAGGTACCTTAGTTGTGCAAAAAATGAATCAACCCACAAAATAATATATTTTGAGGTACAAAGTATGTCCTAGAAAAAGAAGACGCATTAAATTATAATAGTTGAGGGACAAAAAGAGTCTGGAAAAAAGAACTCTTTTTACAAGGTTTGGATGCACACAGTAAACTTTGACCTTGAATATCTCAGTTCCAGTAAACTGCGAGTTGGTTCGTTTTTGCATAACCACGTCATATTTTTGTTAACACTTCTAGGTACGAAATCATTTACAGTTGTTCTGCTCCTAAAATAGCTCCTATTTACTTTGACCACAGCACTGTCACATTCTAGTGACGTTTGTGGTTAGCGAGGATGTTGTTATATTTACATTTGAATTAATATTTAACTTGAGGTTTCTTTTCAAGTAACTAACAACTCTCAAAGAAACTCGAAACAAATAAGTCACTCTACACCAAAAACTGACAAATGACTATTACACAAAATAAAATGACGCTGTTGGAAATATTAAACAACTTAACACTCAACTATTTTTTCTTCAGAATATGACGAACTTGTTTCTAGATTAGTAATAATATAATTTAATTTTACCACCACTAATATCTTATCCCTACTGGTTTTCTATACAAAATTTTTAATAATCTTAATTCGAAACTGTTGGGTTAACTGAGGGATAATATTTTTGTCATAAATACTCTACATTGAGATCATTTCACGCCATCTTTGGTTCATACATTTTCTGCCGTGTATTCCATTTCAAGAGGTTTGACTAAAATTTTTCGCACAACGCTATATAAACATAATCTTTATTGAGACCTTGTCCATATGTCAACTTTCTTAATTTTCAATTAGGAAATCCGGGTGATAAATAAGACGTTCACCGCAGGTGTTGGTGTGGATTATCATAATTTTGTGCCATAATCTGCAAGACTATTAGTTTCTGTGTTACGTGACTACTATTGCTAGTATCAGGCTTAACCACTTGGAGTAAAGTTTCTTATTTAGTCCCGGGCATTACTTAGTAAAAAAATTAGATAATACTTGTTATTGGGATAACAGTTTAATAAAGATTCAACAGCTGTTCAACAGAAATAGTTCATTACTTTTACTCAGATTTTTAGACCAACTGTAAAATATATCGAATAGTATTCTTTATAAATAAGATCGTCATTTCAAAGGTTTACTGTGTCTGTATATAATAATAAACAAGAACTAACTGGAATACAGAAACAAGACAAGACGGCGCACAGAGAATACAGCTGTCATGGCGGTAGTAATAATAATTAGTATTTACATAATAGCCACAATTGTTTTTAATCTAAAAACAATGACACGAGATGGATTGGCTATCTCTTGATATTTTATTTTACTACGGGAAAGTTCCAAAACCATTTAAATCTTGCCTTTTAAGTTTTACTATGCAAAAGCTGTAAGGTAAAATAAAAGTTATATTTATCGAAAATGTAATCAGCGTTAATGCCTACTAGTAAAAAGAGTCCCGTTTAAGTATGAAGTAATGAACGTTTTTCACTACCGATGGGTAGATGAAAAGCTAACTGTAACATTCATTTACTTTCGGGACAAACTAAAGAAAAATTATCTTAAAAATACCTCAAAGGTGCGAGGCTAATTCACTAACGATAAAATTGTGTATTGAGATCTACTGGTTTTTTGGAAGACGGTCTGGGAAAAGAAAAATTAAACCAAAAAACATTTCTACACAACTGTATTATGAGAAAACATTTAGCCAGAATAAAGGTTTTCTTTAAGGGGACCGCCTGCTTGGGTGGCCTGGAAGTGCGGAAACGATAAGGACGACACAGTACGGGCATCACGGCTCATCCTAGCCTCTAGGAGCAAGTCAATGAACTGCCGTGTTGTCTTCTAGCTGACAACTAGCCTCTATGAGACTTCCAGAGCTGACCCTATCATTTTATGCCGTAATATTCAAGACAAAGGTGTGCTGTACACACCCATACCTTTTCAAAGATACTGTGCTAAGATTTTCGTAACTAAAAAGGGTCGCAATTTTAGCGTTTCCGGCCACTAGAGAATATGATTTAAGAGTGCGTGGTAGATAAATAAACGCTGAAAACATCAATTTTTTTCTACACTTTTTTCGAAGCCAATGTGGATAAAATACTCAATGTCAATCCTAGATAATGGTATTTGCCAACTTTATGAGTAAATATTTATCCAGAATTACTAATTCGTTACGCGTGATCTCTTGCGACGCAGTTTAATGCATGAGATTCCGGCGTCAGAGATTGTGCCTCAGAAGTTCGTAACACTGGAAACAATTTTGTTTAAAACGTTGGCTAAAACTATTGTCTAGTATTGCTATTGTTTAACTTGTGCAAATTTGCTTCAAGAAACCTACACTTATCGATTAATGCTTTTAGGGTTGAATTAGGCGCCCGCCTACTGGTCTTGCGTTTGTGTAAGGACGGATTTACACATTGGCCCAAGTGATTGGGCCAATCTTGGAAGGAAGAAATGCCAATGACGAAGAAACGGCCAGTCGCTATTTACACACTGGGCCAATTCAGTTTTAACCAGTCATACGGCCAATTTAAATTACATGAAAATTGAGGATCAACTTTATTCGGAAATTTCTGCAACTACATTCATACTTTATGTATATGTGCAGAGTAATGTCCGCTGATCTATTTCGACACTTCATATAACAATATTTCCCTCTCAAACTACAAAAAAATGTCAAATCGCAACACCAATACATGCACCAATGTGTAAACACATACCAAGTTAACGCCAATGCATACGCCAATCCCTTTGATGGTTGGACCAAAAACCGACAATGAATGGCAAAGCTTCCAACACATGGCCAACATTCCAAGATCTGCCAAGCACCATTTACACACTTGTCGATACCTTCCAAGGTCGGGTGTTGGGCCAATGTGTAAAGCCGGCTTAAGGTACGGCGCCAAGGGCGATGTTGACCGGCTCATCTGGCGCGGAACCGCCTCTACCGTAAGACACTGAAACGGCTTGCAGTGGTATCGTAGATCACTCGCCTGACTGATACTTTCTGTAGTGATCCCATCTTTTTATTGGTGAACAGTTTTAAGCGAAGTCCATTACATGTTTACAGAGTAGTTTCACGCGAATCCCGTAGTTAGTTTTTCATGTATAAAATGTTGAAAAAGCTGTTTTTAGCCATACTTACTGAGGAGCTCTGAAATGAATTTTTTAATAGACGTGATGATTTTAAATCACACTTCAGTCACAGTTTGAAGTGTTTTCTTTTCGTATCAATCGCAACGCAATGGGCACATGTGGAATAGTTTCGTAAAAAAAGCGTATTTACGAACAATGGCACCGAGCGAGGTGACGCAACAGTAACACGTTTGACTTGCATTCGGGAGGACCCGGGTTCGATCCCCTACTCCGTCCATCTTGATTTTAATTTTCCGCGGTTTCCCGAAATCATTCCACACGAATTCTGGCCGACTTCTCTCCCAGCTCCTGTCATTGTACTAAGTCGTGTGTACTCGTCTCTATGGACCTCGTCGTCGACCTAACCGTATTTACCAACGCGCTGCAACGCATTTTAAGTGCATAGCAGGTGAGGCCCTTAAGAGGGCGTGGTACATAATTCAACGCTAAAAGCATTACTCTATAGCTGTAGGTTTCTTGAAGCCAATTTGCGAAAATTGAACAATAGCAATCCTAGACAATAGTTTCCGCTAACGTTTTAAACAAAATTGTTTCCAGTATTACGAACTTCTGAGTCACAATCTCTGACGCCGGAACCTCGTGCATTTAACTGCAGCGAAAGAGATCACGCGTAACGAATTAGTAATTTTGGATAAATATTTACTCGTAAAGTTGACATTGAGCATTTTATCCATATTGGCTTCGAAAAAGGCGTAGAAATCAATTTATATTTTCAGCATTTCTTTATCTACCACGCACTCTTAAGGGACCTCCCTAGATAGGCTGCGTTTGTGGTTGTGAGGCAGGAGTGATAAGGTTGCCGTTGACTGACGTATGTAATGTATTATCGCCTCTCCGTGCAAGCCACTCAGATGGCACGCAGTGCTTTACTATTATCCTATTTCCTACGGGACTAATTTTATATGTGGTCAGCACAGTTTAAAGTCTGACACTTGTTTCTATAGTTGTGTTTTTCGAACCTGGTTGTTATTTTTCAGATATTTCAGTTTGAAACCCCCATTTTTGGCCATTTTGAGGACAGATAATGACACCAAAATTTTAAATAAACGTGTCAAATTTTTGAAACTATAGTGACTTAGTTTGAAGTGAATGTTCTTTTCGTAGATACACAAGCATAATACGCGTTAAGTAGTTTTGTAAAAAAATAATCGCAACTAGCTGCAGCGCATTTAAGGCGTAGGTAGGGAGGCCCCTTAACACGTGTAACGTACTTTGAGTGTTATTCCTAAGCATAAATCACTCGTGCGCGTTAAACAGTTTTCTGATAATCTTGTAACTGCCGAAGCTCTGCATGCACGCCGCTCGGAGGCTTGGCCAGCCGACTACCTTAACATAATCACGTGCGCTCGTAATCAAAAGTCCGAAGATACGGAGTCACAGTTATTGTGTCAAAGACTACTCACGCTATCCAAGTTTATCGCTCGCAGAGTTGGCAAAAAAAATCTTCTCCTAGGACTGCTGGTAAGACAAAAAACTTAACACTGCTGCTGGTAATCGAACCAGAGACAAGACGTTGCGTCGCTGCTGGAGCGGCGAAGGAGCGACAGCAGCTAAAACAAAGTCGTTGTATACTATTCAAGATGAACATTTCTTTGTTTTACATGTTAGGACGTGTCACACTAGTGCTCGTTTCTATTAGCATGTATTAATTGGTAAAAGTAAAAGGAAAAAATAAAAAATTAACAACAATTTAATCTGTCCAACTAAAAAATGTCCGAGTAACATTACCTAAAAAATTCAACTTCCGGTACCGGGAATCGAACCCGAGCCTCCTGGGTGAAAGCCAGGTATCCTAGCCACTAGACCATACCGGACTTGGTGAATTCGATTCTCTTAATAACTCTACTAAATAAATATTGTTATTATTTTACATTATTGGACTATGAATCAAACTGGCGAGAGTCCAAGTAAATTATGAATAAATTAATCCGATTGCAATGAATGCGGCTACATGTACCCGGGATCACCTCACTTACAGCAGGGATTAAGTTCACAACCAAGTTATGAGCAATGCTGTAACTAGCATCAGATGACAGCTCCTCAAGGCGATGTTAATAGTGTATCATAGAGTTCTCGTTCTGCAGAGTGCGAGCATGGCAGCTCAATGCAGGGACGGATACAGTGACAGTGTTCCAAATAGGTAAACATGCGTGCTCGCGTACTCGCGCTCAGAAGTGACGTCAGAGAGCGTTGGTCCAAATGGCTGAGGACGAGTGCGGGTATGCGTAGCGAGCATGTGTGAATGCATGCTCGATGCATACTCTCGGGTCCACTGTTTGTTTACGTCTGAGAGCCCACAGGGAGTGTGGCGGCATTCCTAATGAAGAACACGCATAAAACACGCAAGGAAGTATGGGAGCGAGTGCGAATTATTTGGGACACAGTCAGGGTCGTTCCTGAAAATAAGTTGGTAAAAAAATACGCGGGTAGTTCTTAATTATGAGAATATTAATGAAATCATTTTCATGTTTATGTTTTACTACACTTTATCATGCAAATAATCCTCAGCATTTTTAAACATAAAGGATTTAGTATAATTTTACTATTTAGTGTAAACTTGAAAAAAAAAAAAATGTAAGCTGTGAGAATCATAATAAAGTTCCACGTACTATACACAGTTATCTCTCAGTTTAAAAAAAATTGGAATATACAGTATGTTCACAAAAACACCGAAAAACTCCGGCAGGTGATTCTTTGTGAAAAATAAAGTAGGAAATATATTAGACACTTTGTACTTAACCGTAATATTAAGGGAGTAATTTGCCTTTGAAAATCAAATTTTAAAATTATGAATTCCACACAAACCTAACACAGGTCGACGTAAACTGACAAAATTACAGATATTACTTCATGACAATACGGCCGACACACCAACAGTAAACACCCGTCGATACAGTCAACCCTTGCGAAAATAAAATGGGTGGCCACCCTTAAATTGCTGACAACTTTTTTAACGTAAGGATAATCCAACATTTAAAAGTGATTTTTTGGGTATTGTGAACTTAGTGATAAAAAAACCACTTCTTTAAGCGACTGACTAGGACGCATAGTTTTCGTGCAAAACGCACATCCAGTTTTGCCGTGGTGACACAGAGCCTAGTGTATAGGCAACACTGCGAACACGAGTGTCTATTCCGCAGCGCCGACACAGATGATAGCGGACATTCACAGTAAATATCACGTACCGTAGTTTTTTCAAAACATACAAAAATTCAACCAGGACAAAGTGATGGTTACGGTAATGTGAGCTATTTAAATAACGGTACGTGATATATACAGTACATGTTCGCTATCATCTGTGTCGGCGCTGCGGAAGACAGTACCCAATAATTTACTTTAAAATGTTAGATTATCCTTACGTTAAAAAAGTTGTCAGCAATTTAAGGGTGCCCACCCGTTTTATTTTCGCAAGGACTGGCGTTTACTGTTTGTTTGTCGGCCGTATTGTAACGAAGTAATATCTGTAATTTTGTCAGTTTACGTCGATCTGTGTTAGGTTTGTGGAGAATTCAAAGTTTTAAAATTTGATTTTCAAAGGCAAATTGCTCCCTTACAGTAATATTACGGTTAAGTACAAAGTGTCTAATATATTTCCTGCATTATTTTTCACAAGGAATAATCTGCCGGCGTTTGTCGGTGTTTTTTGTGAATATTCTGTATATTGTTCAAAAAAGTTTTTAATCCATCCTATTTGAAATAGAGCTCTTCGGTAAACAAATTCCTGACGAATTTCGTTTGCGCCTAACCATGGACCCACATGTATTTGATATGAGGTGCTCTAAACGATGAAAGGAATAATATCTGTTTGTAGTGGATATTTGTTTAATTTATGTTCCACTCAGGAGAACTATTAAAAGTGTCGTTAATAAAATATCAGACTCCTTAGAAACATTTTTTATCTTTTAGTTTAACTTTCATGAATGGTATCGTTTCAGCCACTTTTTATCTGAACAAAACTTTCTACACAAGATGTACAGTTGTTTTTTTAGTATACTCTCATGAACTTTCAGGCTATCAGTTAATCTTTTTACAAATTATGCCGACATATTCGTTTGTGTTTTGACATTTTTCAAAGGTGGAACAACATGGTTATTACTATACAAGGCCATAAGCCGACAGCAGTACAGGTAAACTATTCTTCCTTGAACTATACTTTTTGGCAGATGTTAACGTCATTATATAATTGCTGATTGCTGCTTGGAGCATATAGTAACAGATTCTTCTCAAATTTTTTATTTGATGCGTTAATAAATGCAAACTATGAGCATATAATAGAGCAATAAAATTAAACTTTTGCAACACCTGAGACGAACAGTGAATGTGTACCTTAAGGACATTGGTGCATGGAATCCAGAACAAGATTTGAACTGCATATGGTGCCCGTTAATATGGCCACTGTGGTAATTGCTTCAAGTTGCAATGTCCTGACAGTAAATTGGTACCTGCAACTACATTAATCGGGTATTTGTGAGATATTAATTGTTAACGCTCTCTTTCAGAACGCAGACTGCAGAACACGTGTTTTATGTCGTATCACAATGCGGACGTCAATGAAAATAAAAGTTTGACTTGACGTCCTGATGTAAGTTACTTACATTAATGATTTTATCTATAAGTAGTTGCCTAGAGTGAAATGATGTTTTGTAACTAAAATGTTCATTTTTTGTCACAACATTATTTTGTAGTCAGGGCCATCTACAAAAAAAGAGGGGGTTACAGAGGCTGCAATTGCTCAGGGGTCCGGGATGGAGAGCCCGGCGTATGTCGGATTTTCAAATATTTTTTAACTTTAATATGTATCTTCACTAATCACACATAAATTGTATTATTTATTAATTGTGCTAAACTTAACTTAAGCATAATTGAACATCATGAAAATGCTCATTTAAAAATACGGGTGTAGGGTAAACGGACCCTATATCGTGATACATCTTATTATCTTCATAAACCATCACGCTGCGGGCTTCACGAAATTGGGAAGGATCTGTACACCGATTTCACAAGTTACCTCCAGAAGGAAGCAGGCATGTGTATTTTCGGCAGGAAGTTACCAATGTATCAAATACAAGACCACAATTAAAATATTTAACATATTTATTATTACTGATGTTCGAAGTCTTAGCATCACTATTTATTTATTTGGTGTATGGGACGATATGGGGCCCCGAAGACTTACTTGCTTAGGACACCGGTAGTCCTGTCGATGACCGTGTTTATAATGTATCGCCTTGGAAAGAAAATAATTTCAAATTTGAATTCAAACGCCTCAAGGTATAGTTTGTCTTATGTCTTACAGTTTATATCTTTAATTACCATAACAGAGAAACACATTTGAGTCCTTTCCTTTTTATAGTTGCATTAAACAAATGTTCTGAGGTAATTGAATTCAAAACAAATTAATTTATATAAATTTAAAATACACCTCATACAACTTAAAATCCGTTTATAAATTATATGTTCACATATCAAAATTTAAAAAAAATCAAATATTTACCATGGACCAATAAGGCAATAATGAAACACAGTCTTCAACAACTCTCTTTTGAAACTCCGTCAGCTGATTTGACTGGCCAGTGGCGAGCAAAAATTAACAGAGGTCTGAGATACGTGATCAAACCTGTGTACATGTGCACGGCGGTGTTGCGGGAGTAAAAATAAAAAGTGTTTCAATTCTCTGCACGGGGCACTATTTCAACAGCGAGTGGGTGTCAGAACAGCGTGAAAAGTTACCAAATAGTCGTCATAAATATAATAGTGCCGTTCTTTACGCCTCGGAATTTTTATGTCATCCTGTTTCTGGCGTTCCCGGGTTTGACACTTTTAGCGTCGTTAGGAAGATTTATCATGTTCGCTGTGCTAGGTTCAGAGTGCAAAAGTTTGAACAACGGCGAAAGAATAAAATATATAATGCTACAGAAAAAAATGCAAGCAACTGTTGGTCGAGATGGAAAGAACATGTACGTACGTAGGCTATACTGAAAAAAAATTTTTTCTATGTCTACAAAAATTATCAGCACATTTATTTATTTTGTTTTAACATAAGATGCTGTTAACATTTCAGGGTAAACATAACATAACGTACTTTCGCAGGCGCTGACACTTCACTTATAAAAATATTTTCTTTCTTTGTATCTTTAGCTAAGCTCAGCTTTCAACTTATTATCTACAAACCAAATGACGCGAAGAAAAAAATGTATCCAACACTTTTAAAATGCACGCATATATATATATATATATATATATATATATATATATATATATATATATATATATATATATATGCTGTTATTAAACAACGGCAGGTGATTCCTTAACAAAACAAGCAGAAATTATATTTGGCATTTTTCGCCTAAACTTAATATTAAAGGAGTAATGAGACACTGAGTATCAAAATTTATACTCGTATTTCCCCAAAATATCGGAAGCTATTAAAAAAACAATACTTTCAGTAATGCATAATGCCGTTGGGACCTTCAAACCAACATCAAATACAACTTGATACCTTCCACCATTATGAAAATAACAGATGTGGCTACCTCCTAATTGCATACAACTATTTTACCGTCAGGATTTTCGAACATTCGAAGATGGTTTATTGAGAAATGAGTCATGTGTAACAAAAAAAAAAGTCCTCTTGTTGCTAGGACATACCGTTTATTCTCAAAACACACTTAAATATTCGCGCAGACACAGTGCCTAGAGCTTAGGCATTCCTACGAGCATCCATGTGATGTGTTCAGCGTACAGACGAAGGTTGACATTCACCTTAAACAACAAATTCAATACTGTTCAATTCGCAGGTCAGTGACGAACACAATACCATTTACACGTGTTTCAGCTGCCTGGGACCTAACATTTTCGTTCACAACTGCTACGATATGTACGCAGAATGCTAGCAACAAACTTATCTGCGATTTTATCATTATTGAACGTGTTGTTTACAGTGAATGTCCACCATCGTCTGCACGCTACACACATCACATGGATGTTCGCAGGATTGCCTATCCTCTTAGGCTTTGTATGTCTGCGCGAATATTCAAGTGTGTTTTGAGCTTAAAAGGTATGTCCTAGAAAGTTGCAACAAGAGGACTTTTTTTTGTTACACAGGTCTTATTTCTCAGAAAACTATTTTCAAATGTTCGAAAAACCTGACGGTAAAATAGTTGTATGCAACTAGAAGGTAGCCACTCTTATTATAAGTTTCCGATTTTTTGGGGAAATACGAATATAAATTCTGATATTCAGAGACTCATTACTCCGTTAATACTAAGATTAGGCGAAAAATGCAAATACAAATTCTGCTTGTTTTTTTAAGGAATCACCTACCTATAGCATTGATCATTGTTTGTTTGCAGAAAAATTACTGTTTTATCTGTGTGTAACTTAGATATTTTTGAACTTGAAAAATTGTGTGAAATTTATACAATACAGAAAAATTGTTATTATACTACCCGTTCGTTTACTATTTATAATAACAAAGATCTAAAAGTTAAAGAAATATATTTCATGTTTTTTGTTGATGATTTTTAGTTTATTCTCAGAGATGTGCATGTTGCCACAGTCTCAAGGAACCTACGACTGCAGCGTATCCTCGCAGTGGATGGAATGTGTAATGCCAAGAGGGTAGAAAGAGAAAGAAGAGTCAGTTGATAAACGCCTGGGCGCTGTCTACTCCGAGCCTTGGCGACAATGAGGATAGGGATTTTCATGTTATATTTGGCGTGGCTAAGTAATTTTTAATAAAATCTCTTTAGGGCGAAAAAAATGCTGCGTTGAAACGAGGACAATATTGTTACAGTAACAAAAATTTGGCAAACACTTTTTGTCGTTACTGTTGTTACAGACAGAATCGTCGTTAGAAAATTATGATTTCTTTCTTAACTGTAATTAGATACGTCACAACAGTAACGGAAAATAAAGATTTATGGTGTCTAAAATTCTATCAATATGTATTCTAGTCCGTAATTTGGTTAAAGTTCCAAAAATTTGCACAGAAGAAAAGTCATGACTAAAAATGATGGTCTACCGTGAAAATTTTTTGTGCAAACATACCCTCGAAAACACTGTAGTTTCTCTCAACATGTATGATTGGGTGATATGCTTGATGCTCCGTAACAGCCTGCAAACCAATAACATACATTACATATTACTAGAGATGATGGTATATCGCGAAAATGTTTCGCGTCAACATAGCCTTGAAAACACTGACACAACGTAGCTGTCTGCAGACCAATAACATGCATTAAGTATTAAAATAGCGGCATTCTTATTGGCTCAGTCAAATAGGGCAGTAGCTCCACGTACAAGGAAAAGCCAGAAATCTTTTGATAAGTTGAACGTATGTTGAAGCCTAGCAAATAGTCAAGTTTTTCCGCGATAAACCATCATCTCTACATATTACAATAGCGGGATTCTTAATGGGTTAGTCAAATAGGGTACCAGCTCCAAGTACAGGGAAAAGCCAGTGAGTTTTTGATAAGATGAACGTACGTTGAAACCCAGCAAACAGTCAAGTTTTCCCGCGATAAACCATCATCTCTAGTTATGACACAAAATACAAAAATTCAAGATGGTGACTATCACTCACTGCAGATACAAGAGGGAACCACATGAGCAGGGCTCGTCTCGTCATCACGGCGAGATGGTAACTGTATAGAGGTGGAGATGTCTGCTGCCGTGTTCTGCCTCGACGACGACCAAGTAAAGTTCTTCCCTTCTCCTTGCAGTTCGCTTTGAGCGGCTTGATTCCAGGCCTGCTGCAAGTTCTGTGCTGCTTGGCTTCTCTCTATAATCCACCTGCCACCCCCCTTTCCCATCCTTCAGCCGTTAAACTGCCCAAGTTTCATCTCAGGCAGACATAAATGATGCTGCCGTATCGCTGATGATCTCATGTTAGCTGCGATTCTAGCACTGCTCTAGAAGCAGACACCGTGTCAATGGTACTTCCAACACAATATAGACTGCTCACGATAAATTAAGCACTGCTTAAAACTTTTCCTTCAGCTGTCATGCATTCATCTTTACTATTTTCAATATGAAAACTACCAGGGAATTAAAAACCTGCGTAAACATTTCCCCACACTAAAAAATAATCACCTTTGGCCCCAGCAATATACTGTTTTTTTGTTTTTTATGAATGTTGGTGAGCGTTCAGTTTAACGTGAACAGCCTATAGCTATGTTCGATCATAGACGTGGTTCAGGATAATCGAAACTCTAGTTCGTCCTAGTTACTTTTTTGCCTTTCAGATAATTTATAGTTTCCCGTCACTTTTTGACATAAATAAGGTTAATTCTACTACAGGTTAGAAAGATAAATGTTATAAGTTTGTCACAGTGAAACTTTCTGTTGCTTGGAGCTGGTCTCGGTAGTTCACCAAACTGACCAATCACAGAGCTTTCCTTAATTTTATGTTACACTAAGTTGATAATTTAAAACGTGAAATCGGTTTCTTTCCACTTTAAAATTACATTAAATTTTTTCTATCATTTACAAGCCTATTTTAAATTAATTTTACTACGGTTTCGTATTTATCTGGTCCACTAGCGATTGAAGTAAAACGAGTGGCAGAAAATTTTCCTGTGCTAAGCTGTCCCATAAGAAAAAGTATTTTCTATCTTACCTGTAGTAAAATTAACCTTAACATAAACAAAACACCGTAGGTATCTTTTAAAGTTTATAGATTGTACCGTATTCAAGGGTTAACGTCTGAGGTTATATTAAATATTATTTTATAATCAAGGTAGTCGACAAATGTGCTAACTTAATCTTGAACTACATATATATCGCACCAACCTTCCCAATGCTATACCAACATAACTCAAAATATTTTATTTTTAGACAAATGTAGTTATCACGCATCATAACCATCTTTAGTAGAAGACCGCGGCATTAAATCTAGAAACCCCGCACACAAGGGTCAGTTTAACACCTATTTTAGCCCTCCAAAGGCAATGGCTGTACCTGATTCGTTATTGTGCCCTACATACCAGCGAATCAGGGGAAGCCACTGCCTTTGGCGAGACAAAATAAGTGTTAAAACAACCCTTCCTGGCAGGGTTGCCAGATCTAAGGACGCGGCCTTCTAATTAAGATGGCTAAGCACGCATACATACTTTCTGATTTTTGGATAATTACAGTGTAATATAAACATAACACAAAATTATGTTGGTATTGCACTGAAAAATAACTTCTATTGTTCAGCATCATGCTGCGTAAATTTTAGAAATGTTAATCTTGGCGGTAATCATTACTGTTACTTGACAAAGATGCTAAAAACAAAACTTTTTATTTAATTTTTGGAATACTTTTCTTGTTTATGTTAGCATTGCATTAGGTAGAGAAAACTATCCTCTATTTCCCTACATACATAACTGAAAAATGTTGACTTATTTTTTTTGTTGTTTTGGTATTGTATTGGTAGAGCCACGATTTTACGGTGAAAAGATTTTTGCACCACTTGGTTTCGATGCGTCATGTGCACGTCTACAGGTCTGCTTCTTTGCCTGTAATTGGATAATTTTACTCTCACTTGCCTTGGCAAAAGCCCTGTGTATTGGGTGTGCGATATGTGTAAATGTGTGTTGTGCGTCTCCATGTGTTCGTTTATACGTCACACACGCTATTGTCGAAGCTAGTAGCATTGCAAGGAAAGTTGTATTAGACGCGAGTTTGAACTTTGAGCACGTGAACGCTGGCTTAAGAGTGCGTGGTAGATAAATAAACGCTGTAAACATCAATTGATTCCTACGCTTTCTTCGAAGCCAATATGGATAATATACTCAATGACAATCCTGGATAGTGGTATTTGCCAACTTTATGAGTAAATATTTATCCAGAATTACTAATTCGTTACGCGTGATCTCTTGCGCCGCAGTTAAATGCACGAGGTTTCGGGGTCAGAGATTGTACCTCAGAAGTTCGTAACACTGGAAACTATTTAGTTTAAAACGTTGACCAAAACTATTGTCTATATGATTGCTATTGTTTAATTTTCGCAAATTGGCTCCAAGAAACCCACAGTTATAGATTAATGCTTTTAGCGTTGAATTATGTACCGCGCCCTCTTAAGTGACTTATGCACCTGACGCATGAACGGTATGTGTTGTAGCAGGCCGCGCCTATTCTTTTCAACGCGAAACAGCTACACTTATACGCAATATGTTTACCTACGAAAAGAACACTCAGTTAAAACTAGGTTTCTATCATTATAATATATATAAAATGTAAAATGCTTATTAGGAAAAGTTTAAAGTTTTTGGGGTTCCTCAAAATTGTTAAAAAATAATTTTTTCCCCTAAACAGCTGTAACTGGAAAAGCACTGCCTGAATTCTTAAAACACAACGTTGGAAGCATACGCGGGATTTTACTACAAACTTTCCACAAATAAAATTGTAGGTTCGCCGGTTTGTTGATTCCCACAGGAAGAAGAACAGTACGAAAACTGCACGCAGCTAACAGAAGCGATGCTGTTTCCGTCGATTGTGGCAAGCTGAACCTCAACTGTCTCCTCGCATCAAACACGGGAAATTACATCCTGTGTATAGCCCTCTTAATTGTAACACAAACGTGAAAAGTAATTCCGGCTCATTTGATAATGGCTAACTAGGTCGCTCATTGACTGCCCGAGGCTATTGATATCAGTCTCGGGTCTGGCTGCTGCACGACACTACAGGTTTCCTATCCTCGTGGCTGCCAGCTAGGAAGGCAGTCGCCTTACGGTGATTGGCAGTGCATTATAATTTGTCAACTTTTGTGACTGTGATTTGACGTGTAAACATTTCTCTGTTGGTTTTCGACGTAGCGTGTAGGCCTACATGTTCGAGTTGTTATTTATTTACTTGTACATTCCAATTTTTCACCGGCTCAATGATTAATCTAGTAAGTTATGCGACATTCGAAAGATTGCGATTCTTCTGTAAACAGTAAGGATGTGTAAAAAAAAACGCCGTCTGATCGTTCGGTTACTCCACAAACAATTTTCATTGTAGCATCCGTAGACCATCTTAATTTTTGCGAAGGAATTTTCGCCGATCAAATTTATTACAGCCTGTCTTAGACTTGTTTGCAGGCATCATAACGAATATTACCTGGATGTGGCGTCGTACATGCTGCACAGGACGAGTTCTAATAGATGTGAAACTCCAGAGTAAATCAGTCAAAAGCTAATTTTAACGAATTTACTCCATAAAAAATAACCTTCAGTTATCACTTATGCAAAAGAAACAAAGATTGATATTCCACTGAGCAGAGTAGGAAATAAAAAGGTCAGCGATAAAGGTGACCTTTCGTTTCTGCTGATCGTTAGCAAAGGAAGCAGGATTCAGCTCTCGAAAATTTAGTTTTCCTCTGACCTAGTTCCGCTCACCTGGACAGTGTTGCCGTTTCCTCTCTCGTTTTCATTTGTCCTCTACATTCTGTCCCTCTCTTTTTCGCCCGGTTTTGTGTTCGTTTGTGAAAGAGGATATCGGATTACGCGGCGGCGGGCAGGAAAAATAAACGTATCAAGTAAAAGACTCGCCGTGCCGGGGGAGGGGGTTATAACAACATGGACGCGCAGTGTCCGTTACAAAGGAGCCACTACTAAATTACCGGGGAATTTGTTTGAATGGCGGAGTAGCTGCGCTCACTAGGCCGCCGCCGCTGCTGCTGCGATCTCTGGACGGCGCGAGGAACTAACTGCTCGCCTTTCCCCTCTGCATATAAATATAGCGTGTTCGTGACAAAGCTATATATTTTACACGCGCGCGGGTGTGTGCAGAGCCCGGCCGTGTTTTCATTAGTGTTCGCTTTACGTAACGTGTACACTACACAGGCGCGCGAGGCGAGAGGTAAACGGAACATAAATCTTTATTTATATAACTACTGTGGCGAGTGCGTTGCCTTTTGTTGCCAAGAAACGGCATAGCGCTTGCTTTAAAATTTACAAATTGGCTTTCAGACACCTGCTATTTTTAACTGACTTACTTAGAGTAAAATAATGCACAGGTAATTAACATGCCATGGGCTATGTAATAAAACATTAAACTATCATTCAGTTCACTGTTTTGGTATTTTAAAAAAATTGCTGAAGTTGCAACTACTGTAATGTATTTTTGTGACATTTAATAAAATCTTTATAATATCCTGTAGGTTTCTAAATGTTTTGTTATGTAGTTCATGACATGTTATTTCACTGTGAATAATTTCATTTACTAATGCGAGGCCCTACACTACTGCAAAAATCATTTGCAAGAGATCTGTTTTTTTCCTACATCTGCTCGTTACGTCCTGGTTTTTACATTTCAATATATCAGTTATGTGAGCAACGATAAAACACGTTATTCATCTACCGTCAGATTTCTCCATCGTATTGCTTTTAAATTTAGAATGAGAATTTTGTGTAGTTGACAGTTTAACATTTCTTATCTCATATTAAAATGCTGCTATTGATTATTGATTAGACTTTATTACTTTTTTTGCAATAGTTATTTATAGAGACCAGAGAAAAATTCGCGGGTTCATTGACATGTAGGATAGCCTCCAAGATTACGTGTGTGTATTGAAGCAGACAACAGCTGCTCATTGGCTGATATTTTACATAATCATACTACATGGCGTGGGTTTGTATTTAGATGTTTTTTTATTATTGTCTCAACGCCCTCCACGAGGCGTAAAGTAGCCTAAATCCAGAGACAATAGCTAACGTTATAGTCGTCTGAACCCTAGCTTGTGCCCAAAAGAAGAAGCACATTTTTAAAATCCCTAGAAATTAATCATCTCGGAGAGCAATCCAAACTCTGCAAAATGTTCTCTATATAAAAAACTGCAGAATTCAGATTTCTGTCCGAGTTCGTGTTGAGTAAATACTATGATGATTAATTTAGTTTGTCAAGTTGCTAGTTTTGTACAACGAAAATTAATTAATATGTTATATGTGGTCTGAGCAAACAAAACTAGCTAGATTTTTAGTAAATTAGATATGCTTGAACCAGCCCTGTGAATAGGTTAGTTCACGTGGTATGCTGTTTACATATGAGAACAAGTGATATTTTACACGAGCTATGTAGTATCAGGAAGAGCAGTTGCCAAAGATGGGACAACGCGTGCGACAAGTAACATGAAAGAAGCATACTTTGACTGATGGACGTAAATAAATATCGGAATGAGGATATGACTTCGGGCGGTAACCGAGGTTCAACGTATTTACAGAATTTTAACAATAAACTAACTACTACTTATTATTATTATTTTTCAGAATTAAAATAACTACACGAAGTAGTCGTCTTTACGTAAGACAAATTTCACGAATGATTAACTTTTCTGAAAGTATTCCCCAGAAATATATCCACAAGTAATCGAAACGAAACATAAACAGTATTTGCTAAACGGTAACGGAACCTTCAAATGTACATATAACCTATGCGTGTCACAAATTTTGCATTGTAGGTATTGAATCTTTAATGAAGGTCGATCTGGATTCGATTCCCGGCGGGGTCGGTGGTTTAATACATCTGTAAAATATACACTTGCTGTATAGGAGTGTTACAAAAGTAGGTATGGAAATAGTTACAATGCTCAAATGTTGAATTTTTTTTACAAGCTGAATTATGATGTAAAAGACTGTATGGGTGAAAACTTGGTACACTGCTTGGAAAGTTTTATTATTATTATTATTATTATTATTTCATTGATACCGCTAAATTTTCCGGCTTCAACTTATTTGCTTTATGTTTACGCTGCCTTTAGTCTTACACATTTTCGCTTTTTAAAGGGGAAGTATGGACTATGTTTTCGTTGGGAGAGGATCCACCTCATGCAACTTCGTTGTCGAGTTTTGCAGCTGGTGTTTTCATCAGTATTCAGTTGGCGAGACATGTGCGCGTGGGTTGGACAGGCAGATAAACTTCCATTCATCCCGCCCGTGGGGCGTTCAAACTGTCGTTGCAAGGATACTATTCTCCAGGGTGTCGTACGCTGTCTGCCGGCCGCCTGATTTATTGCCGCGTCGCTGCTCGCTAACTTCGTGACAAACAAACAAGCTACTATTTTTTTAGGGATTATTTGAAAGAATAATGTGAATATATAACTTCATTTTTGCTATCACGCTGCTTAAAATTATCTTCCTATAGCTGTTTAAGGCATTTTCTTTCATGGATGTTCACTTTAAAAAGTATTTGTCAATTGACACCAATGTATAGGAGTTAAGATAGTGTGTATGTATAGGCTGTTCACTTTAAGACCGCGATCTTTCATTAATTTCAAATTATTGCAAATAACTCGAATAATTTTTTAACGAAGTACTTTGAAAAAATTTGAGACTGTTCACAGTCATACGATACACAATTTTGCCAGAGCGTTTTTTTAAAATTATGTACCATTTGCTAACAAACTTAATTTAGGCTTATTTTGACCACAAAATATATGATATTTCAGGGGTAAAAATCTAAAAATCCGTTTGGTGTATTGCAACAGAAAATTCAGATGCGAACTATGACATATATGTGTTAAAACTGTAAGAATGAGTTTTTGATATATGTATTAATTTGCGTTATAAAATATTTTCGAAACCACTGCAAAACTAAAGTGCGAGGCCTTAAGGGCGTTGGACCCGTAAAATTTCATTTTTTTTTTTAAATATATATTTGTGCCGAACACTGTTCAACTTTTGCACATCATATAACACGTCATTTTCTAAAATAAAAAAAAATAGCCCCCATAGTTTTTGCATAATCACTCATCAAAGTCACAAAATGGCCATTGCGGTGTAGCCAAAATCAAAAAAAGTAATTAACTAATAAATTGAAAATTACAGTAACTGATAGTCAGTGTATCAGTGCATTTTATGACATGGTTGACAAAAGTTAGTTTTGAAAATTGTAGTAGTAGCCAAAAGTCAAAGTCGTGCAAAAATTTACACATTTTCATAAATTTTTAAAAATATAAAAATGTATCGCTTTGTGTTCTCAAAAGTGTCTTGAAGTAGCTCACATTATTAAGAACTAATACGAATTATCTTATTTCTACAAGTTAATTATTTTTTGTTATTTTGGCTACACCGCAACTGCCATTTTGCAACATTGATAGGTGATTATGCTAAAACTATGGGACCTAATTTTTTTTATTTGGGGAAATGACATGTTGTCTTATGTGTAAAAGTTGAACACAGTTTGGCACAAATATAAAAATTTAAATTTTTACGGGTCCAACGTCCTTAAACTGAGCTCTCCAGAACACATATAGTAACACTAAACTCTATTTAATTGGGGTCAAAAATTTTAAGTTTTGAGAGCGGGGAAACATTGAAAATTGTTGTTAGGTACAACATTACGTTTACATAATTTCGAATAGTAAAGACGAATGCAAAATGGCTAAAGAAACATTTAAGCAGTGCTCACTTCATATTGAACAGAGTATAGTATAGGTGGTTCGGGATAAAGTGAGCACTAAAAAAATCCCTGCTGAAGTTCTATTTTCCGCCCAATTCGAATATTTCCGCACGTAACGGCAAACGACGGGAAATGTCTAACCTCTCTGGACACGGCACTTGATGTTTGCGCGAGTAAGATACATTGTGCAGTCTGTAGGAATCTATATAGTTTGATAAAAATAAGTTTATTAATTATATAAAATACAATCATGTCGAGTACGGATTATTATGTTTCAGTGTGGTTGTATTTAAATATGAAAACACAAGGAACTATATTGCGTTACTTCGCTGCCAACCGTACAAGCAGGAAGGCAACTATAGTTAATGTTAAATTATATGCAGTAATGACTAGTGACATTTTCCATAGGTTTAATTTTTAGTGCTCACTTTATCCCGAATGACCTATAGATATGCACGTTCCTAAAGCACTAAAACAGAGATGGGCAAAAATCGTATGGTGAAAACTACAGGCCCGTACCAACCAATTGCTTATTAGCTGCTTCTCACTGGAACAGCAGACAAAGGACGGTTAGGCGCGGCCTGAGTCTGCATAGGACTGTGGAATATATCACGCAGGTAGTTATACTCGTGGATTTGTCGTGTTCCTACCCATACACTTTTATTAAACATTCAGAGGGGCCGCTGTGGCCGAATGTCAGACCATTCCCTTCTCACCAAGGCGATCCGGGTTCCAATCCTGGCGGGGTCGGTCTCCGGATTTTCACGTGTGGGCACCGTGCCGGACGATCGGAGGGATCTCTCGTTTTCTCCGCCTTTTAACTCCGACGCTGCTCCATACTCACCTCAAGGCAGCGCTGAAGACCTCAATGTTTAATACGTAAGTGAGAGATTTTTGTGAGCACTTAACATTAAGTTGTATACAGGCGTTACAAGACGTGTATAGTAACAAAGGTCAACAGTTGCTCTATTCACAAGCTGAAGCATGGTAAACGACCCACGCTGTTTAAGGGTGAAAAATTTCCCATACACTACAGGTAGATATTTTTTGCAGTGTATCCACGATATGGCGCGTTGGTGGGAGGGGCTATGAGAGCGAGCGGCGCGTTCCCTCCGGTCCAACTTCAAAGCTATTAAAATTAAAAATAATTTCCTTGCAAAGCGGAAAAATGGCGCATTGTAACCCTTTCACGTAAATGTAGACATACGTATTCATAGTCATGTATTGTACAGAATTAGGTACTGCTGGCATCCAACAAAATTTGTCACGCTTTGTCTTATTCATTTGAAATTTAATTTATATCTTGAACATACACGTGTCGTTTGCATTTTTAGCAAACCGGCAGAAAAAAATCAATTTAGTGTTTTTTCGGAATACTATATGTATGTAAAATAAAACATTTTACTGTATTTTAAAAATATCCTTAGTTAAAATAATTAACAAGTGAAATTTAACAGCGAATAAAGAAGCTTTGTGGTACTTTCATTATATGATTTACGGAAATACATTGCAGTTAAAAAAATAAACATTTCTTCGGCTGAATTTGGGGTTCTCAGTAAGTAGTCTATCGGAAAACAATCTGCCAATATCTAGGGCCATAAACTTTTCGCGAAAAGATTTTTTCCCCAGTTTGTTTCATTGCCGTACGTGCACATCTGCAGCCGTGCATCATGGTTATTGGCAGCGTGTCTATGTGAAGTGACGTCTGTCGTTTGACTGTGCCAACCACAGCAAGGTTACCTCAACAGCACACGTCAGTGATTTGCGGGTGGAACGGCAAGACACGTGGCAGGTAAAACATCCTATCACTGGCTACAAAGCAGAACTACAGTTGTGCTCGTAAGACACCGAAATAAACTGAGGCAAAATTATTTTCGCGAAAAGTTCATTGCACTACCAATAGCAGAAGTATTATAAGCATACAGTAACTTGGAGTATAACCTGCTGTCAGATAATAACCGCGAAATTTGCGGATCACTAGTAATAAGTAGAGACGCTGGAAAATCGCGAAAATATTTAACATAGTCTCCAATAAACTGTAGTATCTCAATCGTGACGAGTGTGAACAGCTTTCTGGCAAATCACACACGTTCTGTGTTAAAACTGTACAGTTCTAATTGTGTCTGTTGAAGAGGGACCGAGTGCTTCATATAAACTATAGCCAATATATGTACAAATCATTCAGTGTTATACACAGCACGTTGGAGCCTAACAAACAATCAACTTTTCTCGCGATTTATCAATTTCTCTAGTAATAAGTAAGGCCCGGTAGTTTTGGCGAAAAGATTTTTGCCCCACTTTGTTTCAATGTCTTACGTGTACACCTGCATCTCAACTTCGTGATTATTGCCAGAGTGTTTTTGAGCAGAGTTATTATTACGGGGACCCCTGATTTTCACGAAAAGAATTTTGCCCCACTTTGTTTTATTGCCGTACGTGTACACCTGCATCTCAACTTCATGATTATTGCCAGAGTGTTTTTGAGCAGAGTTATTAATACGGGGACCCTTGATTTTCGCGAAAAGAATTTTGCCCCACTTTGTTTCTGTGACATACGTACACATCTGCAATTCTACTTCATGGTTAATGGCAGCATGTCTTTGTGAAGCTTTGACTCTCATTTGACTTCGCCAATCACTATAACGTCACAAGTCAGCTATTCGCCAGTAAAACCCCAAAACACGTCAGAGCTAAGACGTCCAATCACTGATTATGAAGCAGAGCTATGCAGACGTGCACGTAAGTCACTGAAACAATGTTGTGCAAAAATCTTTTCGCGGAAACTACCGGGCCCTAGTAACAAGGTACAAACATGGAATGACATGGCGGCTCATTGATACTACCGAACTTCGCTACTTATTGGCTGTCTGTGTCTGTTTGGCTTCTGCATGTTACAATAGGTTCTCTATTGGCCTGGCTGCCGGCTAGCAGGACAGCCACCTTACGCTGATTGGCGGTAAGCGTTTCCGCTATGTTGCTGACCAGCGAAGCCGTTTCGCTGGCATGTGTCTGAGTCAGCCGTCCTACCGGCTTTTTCACTTCTGTATTCCTGAATATTCTGTGCGCTGCTGAGCTGGTGGATGTAGCTGTCCAATCAATATCGCAGCAAACGAACGTGACTAGAACACTAGCAGCCAATCCGCGCCTGGCTTCTCTGTATTTTGATCTCCCACGCGCCTAAACCTAATTTGCTGCTCGAACGTGATGGAAGGGTACGTTGTAACCCAGGAAATCAATAAAATGGCATATATCCGGCTTTGCAGCTCTTCTTCTGAAGAAGCCGCGCAAAAAAAAAATTGTTTCTTCATTACGAACTGGAAACGCCTGCCTTCAGCAACATAGGTAAAATAAGTTTTTTTTTTAAACTTACCATACAATATGTCTGATAAAATTGCATAATTGTTTTATGCACAGAGTCTTAGGCAAAGACGTGAAGAATAATGATAGTTTGAAGGCGCTGCAAATGTTGTGTAATTTACTGCATTATTATTAGAGAGGTACGTAAATTTCGCACATACATTCCAGGTCAGGTTGAACGCCAATTATGTATACTTCACTGTCATGTCTGTGACTTGCTGGCGGCTGTTACGAAACGCGTTTGACTACTGCAAGCCAGTAGTAAATAAGGAAATAATGCGAAGTGCTATCGCTTGCTACCTGCTTGTACGGTTATAAGCCAACAGATAATCGATTGTGGCCAGTGGGTGTATAAGACTGACAAGTCTAGGTTGCTGTCAGATGAATCCGCGAAATTGACGTAGTTCTAGTTATTATCTGTGCAACGATAGGAAAGGTTCACTGTTGTACTTCAGTCAATGATATGGTTCTGAGATAAGATCGCTTGATAACTTCCTGTTGCTTGGACTGTCATTGAGTTCTGCCTACAGACAGGAACTTGTTCATGCTTATAATTAGCAGAGGCAGGAAAAATTCGCGATTTACTTTGGGTGCAGGCTAGAATTCAAACAACTGTGAGGTAGCATCACTTTCGCAGTTGGCCCTTAACTCATTCAGCAGCTCCTGGCGGGACCAAAACCAATAAGGAAGAAGCTATTAAATGCAGACATATTAACTGTATTAGAGAGCAGGCATTGAACATCTGCTGTCTACTCGAGTACACAGATATTCCTGGAGACTAGCTTACAGGTAAGCGAACCCGCGAATTTTTCCTGGCTCTAATAATTAGGAACACGGAAATTTCGCGCGTTTTATTTTAGGACACGAAGATTTTCAACTCCTATACACGTGTGTTAGTTCTTCACTGAGCCACTGTTTATGAAAGTCGTCTTAAAGAACTCTGGACCTATACCCAACCTGTATGTGTGAAACCACCCATGACTCTCCCGCGCTACCTTGTCACATGTACGACTAGCCACTCGCTGGAGCAGCAGACAATGTACAAGTATCTGAGGACACAGTGTATACAGGACTGTGCAGTCCAACCGGCTGGTCGTTGAACCCGCGACATTTTCCAGGTCAGTACTCGTAATAAGTACCAGTTGTGACAAATCTAGAATAGTGCGTGTGTAATACTTAGTGGTAATCTGTAGAGACGTGCAAAATTCGCGTTATCGTTTGGTAGCAGATTAAACTTCGCTTTCCTATCCATAACAGAGCATAATCTGCAATTCAATTAGCCACGAACTTTTATGTGTTGTCATTTACGTGTGTTACGTCTTTACAGAGATTGGCCTCTCTTCCTTGTAAACATTCTCCGCACGACAATATCGGCCAGCGGGAGACGTGGAACGAGCCCATAGTCACTTGGAGTCTAGTCAGCTGTTCGAAAATAACGCGAATTTTGCATGTCTCTAGTAATCTGACAGTAAACACGTCGAGTAAGCCTATCCTACTTCGTGATACTAAGGCGTCGAACTACAGTAACAATAAATATGTTAACAATTTTAATTGTGATCTTATATATATATATATATATATATATATATATATATATATACACACACACACACTGGTTATTTATTGTCGAAACTACACATATCTGCTCTCTGTTGGTGACTTAGTGAACTCTGTGCAAAGTGCCTTCCCAAGTATAGGAAGCTCGCAAAGTAGTGTATCGCGATGTTATGGTACATCACGGTATATAGGCAGTTTACCTTATATTGACGACGGTTGCTTTGAATTTTTCTAACCCTAGCCTTCTGTGGTCTCTTCTGACTACCAGCAAATAGAGGCTGTGTTTCGCTGAAATAGGTTAAGGGTGCTGTCTACCGCAATTTTCATCACCATTTTTAAATTTTTTTATTTGTACAAGATATTTTTTTTTTCTTATTTTAGACACAAAATGTGACTAAATTTGGCTCTTTTGAAATTTTTTTTATCTCTCATATTTTTCGCGTAATGGCTTGTTAAAGTCAAATTTGCATGTTTCCGTTTTAAGGACTACACTAAAACCAACTGATATACCAAACTCAAAAAAATCAGAGTGGATAAAGACATTGCTGGTACAATGTCATGCTCATAAAAATAAAAAATTAAAATTTATCTGTATTTTAAATTAATTCTGAAACTGAAAATAAAAATTTTAAAAATTCAATATTTTTTTAAATACAAATAATTTTTAAATCTTTATTTTTATGAGCATGCCATTGTAGCCTACAATGTCTTTATCCATTGCAACTATTTTTTTAGTTTGGTGTATCAGTTGGTTTTAGTGTAGTCTTTAAAACGGAAACATGCAAAATATGACTTTATCAAGCCATTACGCGAAAACTAAGAGAGATAAATAAATTTCATAAGAACCAAATTTAGTCACATTTTGTGTCTAAAATAAGAAAAAAATATCTGGTACAAATAAAAAATTTAAAAATGATGATGAAAAATATGGTAGACCGCGCCCTTCTCCCCTCCCCCATCATGTTGATTAGACTCCGACTGTTTGTCCGTTCAGGTGATCCTTTATAAAAAGAACCCTAGTTTTGGGTGCCATAGGGGCGACGCGCGAGTGGAATCTGCCTACGTTCTGAGGACGCCTTCATTGATACAATGCAGTTTTTTTTGCGGCAAAGAACATTTCTGTTCAAATAGGTATGCTATGGCTAGCGACCTGAAAAATGCGCGTTTTCTTCTACGCACATGCTATAATTCCAGCAAACTATAAGTTCGTGTCACTTTCGCAACTGGCCGTTGACTTATTTGACATCCGTCGAAGTCTCTGAGTCAATAATAAAATATACCTTAACGTGCCCCATACCACTGTATTAGTGAGCAGCTAATGAACTAATGTTGTGTGCTTAAATACACAGATATTCTTGCAGGCTAGCCTACAGTCAGTGAACCCGCGAATTTTTCCCGTCTCTAGCTATGGCAGTCTCGCATCAGACGTATCGTATCGTTAATTTGGCATACCGCACTGCCCACTGTAGAGTCTCGATGACATTCCGCAATAATAAGCTATTGTAAAAACTAATTGTTTGCTGACCTATTATCACGTCGTGAGGTTTTTTATTTTTCTTCAGAAGTGAGGAACGCTTCCCCGAAGTACTGACATTCATTTCGCAAGAGTCAGTATAAGAGAATTCATCCGAATGTCAGCTCACGGAACATCGGAATCTTGAATTTTTCTTCTCCAGACGTCGACTTGTTCTAGTCTCTTGCCAAACTTTGTGGCAAACTCACTCCAAAAACTGAGCATGATGTTATCAACATTCATTTGGAGTTGTCTTGTGACTATTTGTTTTTGCAGAAACTGTCTTTGATCCTCTGTCACTAAGCACTATTACAGACATGTTCGACTTTATTATCATCTATACAGGCATTGCGAAATGCAGATTGCACTAACCGGTGATTGTGAAACTTGTTCTTAAAATTACCGTCATCGGTGTAATATCTTCAATCTTTTTTTGACGTCAGAAAGTAACTATAATTTTGGGACCGCGGCAGCCGAGTTTTCAGAGCACTCACCTCTCACCAAGAAGATCCGGGTTCGATTCTCGACGGGGTTTGTCCCGAATTTTTCGCCTGCGAGAAACGTGGCGGACGTGGCCGTTGGTTGGCGTGTTTTCTTGAGGTACTTCCGTTTTCCCCGCCCTTGCTTTCTGTCGCTGCACCATTCTAGAGTCTCAGTTCACGTCGTCTGTAAGGGAACTGCAGACCCATGTGAAATCCCAGGCTGAAAGTATGTCTCTGTATGAGAATCATACCCTGACCTCGGGTTCACTCTACCAGAGCCTGAGCAGGAGGGAGGAAGGGCAGAATGCTCCGGGGCCCCATCCTGAATGGGGCACAGCTGCTTTCCCTAATTTCCGAGAATCCAATTAGATTCTTGCATTGTCCTGCTAGAGAATATGTCTACCGAAAATTATAATATTACTTAATATATTAATAAGAATTATTAATACATGCTATAATTACTAATGCAGGCGACAACTTATCAATATTGGTATATATAATTGCTATCTAGGGACAATAATTAAATATATTTGCCAAACAATATTTCTTAAAATTATTTCGACATTTGGGGCCCCAAACAATTATCTTCCCAGGCGGACATGTACTCCACACTCGATTATATTATAACTATATCCAGAATGGTATTCTTTCTTTCGTTTTGAATACAGTTCTGTCCACCAAATTTTCAAAAATGTATTGTTTTTCTTGTTCGGCCTGTATTCGATGGCTGTCAGTAGGTATGTCCTATAAGCAGACGGAACAAGGTGAGCTATAACAGTGGTGGGCACAGCAAAGTTCTTGTAATGAAACCTTTGTTGGCTGTGTGGCCGCATTTAAGAGTGAGTGATAGTAACCATCTTGAATGTTTGTATTTTGTGACATAACTTTTCTTATCGCTAAATTCTCGGAACTTTAACTTGACTGCAGAATAGAATACTTATTGACAGAACTTTACACATCATAAATCTTTATTTTCCGTTACTGTTATTACAGATCAAATTGCAGTTAAGAAAGTAATAAAAATTTTCCAACTGCAATTCTATCTGTAAAACCAGTAACGGTAAACAAAATATGTATGATGTCTAAATTCCCTTAGTATGTATTCTTTTCTGTAGTTAGGTCAAAGTTGCATACATTTACCCAGAAGAAACGTTGTGACACAAAATACAAAAATTCAAGATGGCGACTATCTCTCACTCTTAAGACTCGGCATCAGTCGCCATATTGAGTTATATTATTTTTCGCTGTTATGAAATTATGAGAAGACAAATGTAAAATGTGTTACTATAATATCAATTATATTTACCTTGAGCTACAATAAATGCATCGCTGTCGAACTTTTAACGTATATTAAAGCTGTAATTAATCGAGCATTTTTTTTATATTCTTAATTTGCTCGACTGAATACGACTTAAATATACGTTAAAAGTTTAACTGCGATGCTTTTATTGTAGCTCAAGGTAAGTATAATTGATATTATAGCAACACATTTTACATTTGTCTTCTCAGGATTTTATAAGAGTGAAAAATATAATAATTAAATATGGTGACAAATGCCGAGCCTTAAGAGGAGTCCTTCGCGGTGTCAAATTTCCACCTTTGACGCGTGGTTACAGCGTAGCGATAAGAGCCAGTGTCCCACGCTTGACGAGAAGCATATCGCCTCTATTCGCAGCGCGCCAAACTGGCGTGCAAGGTTTCCGTTGTAGTCTTTTTACAATAGGACTTTAAGCGGTGACCCCAATATTTTATTTTTGAATAGTATGAAGTAAATACCAACGCATGCTTCTCGTTTCTCACTTTACGAATTCAGGTAATATTTTCGGAGTTACAACAGTCTAAAAAAACCCGTTTTTAGCCATTTTGAGAGGCCCGAATATCATGTTTCTAACAGGCGTGCTGCATTTTTGAAAAAATTGAAGCATGGTTTCAAGTGTGTGTTCTTTTCGTAGGTTAACATAATATGAATAACTTAAGCGGTTCGCGTAAAAATGTATGCGCGTGACACACTGGAACGCCGTCCATGCGCCTGTCGAGGACTCCTTTTAAGGCCGTGGTCTTTCACAAGAGACGGTTACGCCAGTGCGCTCTGCGCGGCAACAGCGCCTGGGAGAGTCCATCGTGAACCTCGAGCGTATACCACAGGCCACGGTAGGAGGAGATTATCCCGGCATGCCTTTCAGACCCCAGTTGCCGGGGTTGTTGCCCCAGCTTAGGTTCGCGCACATTGCCCAGTCAACTAGCATTACATGGTTAATAAGGAGCACTCAGGATTACGCCCCAAGTGCAAGCTGCCGCCATTACGCCCGCACGGCCGTAGCAGAGGAGGCCCGGGTAAGCTGTTATGTTGTCATCAACGGCCGCTCGTCTTTTATGCGGCGTTATGGAACACTATTCTGGCGGACCTCAGATCGCTGTACATTGTTGAGGATTCCCCGCTGCCAGACGAGCCGTTAAGAACAAGTTCCAACTGGCATGAGAGAAATTAATTGAATATGCAAATATAATTTGTTAATGACTAGAGGTACGTAAATTTCGCAGATACTTTCCAGGTCAGGTTGAACGCCAATTACGTATACTTCATTTGTCATGTCTGTGACTTGCTGGCGGCTGTTATGAAACGCGTTTGACTACTGCAAGCCAGTAGTAAATAAGGAAATAATGCGAAGGGCTATCGCTTGCTACCTGCTTGTACGGTTATAAGCCAATAGATAATCGATTGTGGCCAGTGGGTGTATAGGACTGACAAGTCTAGGCTGCTGCCAGATGAATACGCGATACTGACGTACCTCTATTAATGACATATTAATGTTCTTATCTGAAAGGGATTCAGATAAGTACCACTAAACGAGGACAGTTTACGAAAGTCTCTGTCTTAAAGGTTGAAATTGGCGGAAAATGAGAGCATACATTTGAGTGTATGTAGTAACTTATGCTTCTAGCTATCTATTATCATACCACACAAACATACCCACACCAACGCACACGAACAACACACACCAACACGCACACACCTACACATACACACTTGCACACATACATCAACACACACACCATTCACACCAATACACATACCAACATACACACACAAATTCACACCATCAAACACCAACACATCAACACACACCGATACACAACAACACAGGCATACACACATACTAGTAAAAAGTTTAAAAAATATATGATAAATAGTGAATGGGCACTCGCGTTGTAATTTATTCATGTAGTAAACAGCACAAATATATCCACGTTTCTTACCAGTTGAACATTTATGAAACTGATAATGTAAATATTGTTCTCTTGGAATAATAAAAACATTGTTACAAACGTGTTCCTGGCTTATTAACGGCGCATTAATGGCAATAGTAAAGATGCAAGTACTCACTTGCCAGTTGTCGAATATTTCTGAAACTACTAAGGTGCTGAAACGATCTGTCCGTACATTATGGCTGAATCCAGTGGAACAGTTTCTACCCTTTTACTTAAAATGTCACTTGTCTAAAGTAATTACCACTTCTTTCGGGTCCAGAGTGCATAGTGTCGTCAAAACTTCTGAACCGTACAAGAGCTGTTGATGGTTCACATTCGTGAAAGTCAAAGGTTTAATACTGGTTCACTAGCTTATAATCCCAACAGTGTCATTAATTCTGTCTCATAAAAAGTACTTGCGCGGCATGGGTACACGTAGAAATGTTTTGGGGAGGTTTAGCATCTTGATGATTCAATTACATCTGTCTATGTTTTACAGTGGTCAAGTGTGATCGTATTTGAAGAGAAGCGGCATTAGATCCGATTGTACTCGCTGAGCATGCGACATTAACATGCCTGTTGCATCAAACAATTAAGAATACTTTTCTGTTACCACAGAATATTTAGTAATACAGAAGTGAAATAGCTGGTAGGACAGTCACACATCCCAGCAAAATGGTTCCCTTGGCCAGCAATATGGCGGAATCGCCTACCGCCAATCAGCGTAAGCTGGTTGCCCTTTAGCCGGCAGCCGGGCCAATGGGAAACCTGCTGTAGCGTGCAGGAGCCAAACATACACAAGGCTGGTAACTACAGTCTCGGGCAGCCAATAAGCGGCATAGTTTGCCAGTATCAAACGAGCCGCCATGTCATTTCACACCTGTATAACTATTTAGTCTGTGCTAATATACTGGGCTTGAGTATGCATATAACATTGCATTCTAGCATGCAGGTCATTGAACTCGTGAATATTTCCTAGCCGTACTCATAAGTAGAGACGGGAAAAATTCGCCGATTCACCGACCAGTAGGCTAGCCTCCAAGACTATGTATGCACTTAGCAGACAGCAGCTGTTCATTAGCTGCTCGCTGACACAGTGGTATGAGTTTGGCTCAGCGACTTACACGAGGTTTCAGATAAATCAAGGACCAATTGTGAAACTGACACGAACATACAGTTGATTGAATTTTAGCTTGTGCCTAAAAAAAAATGCGAATTTTTTAGGTCCCACTAATAAGCGACCGTGTTAGTGTTTATAACGTCAACTAACACGCAGCCCATAATGCAGTTCCCGGAAACTTGAGACCTGTCTGGCAAGAGCACAGGCACCGCTATTTTTGCCAAAACACAAGTTCTGTTGCAAGAAAAAATACATTTGTTAAATATGAACCACTGTTGAGTAACTTTGCTAAGTAAAATTTTGTTAGGGTATTGTTAGGGGTGATGGTTTATCGCGGGAAAACTTGACTGTTTGATGGATTTCAACGTACGTTCAGCTTATAAAAAATTTACAAGCTTTCGCTTGTGCGTAGAGCTGTTGTCCTGCTTGACTAAGCCAATATGAATCACACTATTGTAATATTTTATAACTCTTATTTGTCTGCAGACAGCTACGCTGTGTCAGACGTACATCACCTAATCATTAGAGAGGATGATTAGAGATGATGGTTTATCGCGGGAAAAGTTGACTGTTTGATGGATTTCAATACACGTCCAGCTTACCTGAAGATTACTGGCTTCAGCTTGTACGTGGAGTTGTTGCCCTATTTGACTGAGCCAATAAGAAGCCCGATGTTGTAATATTGGATGCCTGGTATTGGTCTGCAGACAGCTACGTTGTGTCAGTGTTTTCAAGGCTATCTTGGCACAAAACATTTTCGCGATATACCATCATCTCTAAGGATGATACATCGCGGAAATGTTTTGTGCCAACATACCCTTGAAAACACTGTAGTTAAATACAACACATATGATTAGGTGATGCACGTCTGATATAACGTAGCTGTTTGCAAACCAATAACAGGCATAAAATATTACAATAGCGGGATTCTTATTTGATCAGTCGAATAGGGCAACAGCTCAACATACAAGCGAAATCCAGTAATTTTTTCATAATCTGAACGCGCGTTGAAACCCAGCCAACAGTCAAGTTTTCCCGCGATAAACCGTCATCTCTAATCATCCTCTCTACTAATCACGTGTGTTGAAATAAACTACAGTGTTTTCAAGGGTATGTTGACACAAAAATTTTTCGCGATATACCGTTATCTCTAGGTATTGTAAATAGTAATGGTAACATAACACAGTGTTGCTACACAGAAAAAAACTGTTTTGTGGTGGCTACAAAATGTTTTGTAAATATGGACATCACAAAATAATTTTCTAACAGTTACAACATTTTTTTGTAGTCACTGCAAAACTTTATTGGGGATAGCAAAAAAAAATTGTGGACACCACAAAAACTTTTGTTAGAGTCTTTAATGACAAAATATTTTGTGGTGACCAGTAAGTATTTTTTGTCAGCGTATTGAGATAAATTTGTAATGATCTTTTGGATAAAGTTGTTCGAATTTATACTGTGTGTCCAAAATAAAAGGCGAATTTTTCGGGGCCCCAACTATTCAATCGCAGAATGAACGTATATGCATACGGATCCGGAATAAATGAGAGAAATTTCTTTGTCCAAAGTCCTGTTACCAATTGCTTCAAGCGCTCTCACATCTGTGACTTTCCCTCCCGCCAGAGATAACTATGCAGTAGCACAGAGTGTTGCAAAACGAGGGCTTGTTTTACATGTTCGTGGTAACGCGTTCCCCAAAGCAAGACTCTTAACTCTCTCGCAACCGATTAATATTCACAAACATATTAAAACTACGCGGAAGGCTCGCACGTGAATGCCCTACACTGCGGGAAACGTTATCTGAATTGCAAATTAAAGCGTTTGGCGGTAAAAATTCGTCGGATATGTTCAGTTCTAGAGTATCTGGCATTTGTCTGACCGGCTCGGCGGATGAAATGCGGGTTCTCTTTTCTACCCCGTGTTCTATAGCAACGACTGGTGTAGCGCAGGTGGCATTCAGGAGCAAGGGCTCCGGGTTCAAATCCCAGCCTAGTCAGGAATTGTTTTACGTAGAGAGCCGAGCATAGTAATACTGCCACATTGACAAAATTTGCCAGTTTTTATGTCTGAGAGAGTAGTGAATATTTTTTTTTATTTTCGAAATTGCGATAGAGTGTACGTTTTATTTACGGACCCCTTTTTATTTGGCTTAATGTTTATCTCTATTATTTAAAATTGTTATTTTCTTAAATTTGCGTCCTATAACATTTTTACGGCAACAGCAAAAATAGGAACGTATTTAAATTAAAGTGGTTCAAACTTATGGTAATTAGTAGGGCCACGATTTTGTCGCGAACATTTTTGCCGCACTTAGTTTCAGTGTCTCACGTGCACGTCGAAGTTCTGCTTCATGGTTATTGGCAGCGTAGACTTGTTTCTTATTTGACTGCACCAATCAGAATAAGATTATTGTGACTCCGTACGTCTGCAATTTGCCAAGGCAAGTGAGAGTAAAATTATCCACATGACGCACTGAAACCAAATGTTGCACAAATCTTTCCACCATAAAATCGTGCCCCTAGTAATTACGGAGCTGGATCATTGTGCCGTAGAGAGGTATCGCGGATTATAAAATATCTATAAAATAATTTTATCATAAAAATTAAGACTAGAGAGAGTGAGTGAGAGTTGAAACATATAATCACAGAACATGAAGCAGAGCTGCATATGCACTAATCAGTAGAGATGATGGTTTATCGCGGGAAAACTTGACTGTTTTCTAGGTATCAACGCATGTTCAGCTTATGAAAAGATTACTGGCTTTAGCTTGTACACTGTTACCCCATTTGACTGAACTAGTAAGAATCCCACTTTAGGACCTGGAAAATTTCGTGAATTCAATAACCTGTAGGCTAGAATACATCGTAGCACAGAATATTTAGAAATACAGAAGTGAAATAGTCGGCAGGAAGGCGAACTCAGTCACACACGCCAGCAAAATGGCTTCCCTGGCCAGCAACATGGCGGAAACACCTACTGGCAATCAGCGTGAGGCAGCTGCTCTGCTAGTCGGCAGCCAGGCCAATAGGAAACCTGTAGTAACATGCAGGAGCCAAACAGACACGGGGCTGGAGTCTACAGCCTCGGGCAGCCAATAAGCGGCCAAGTTCGCCTATATCAAACGAGCCGCCACGTCATTTCACGTCTGTATTACTATTTAGTCTGTGATTGTATTATGCATTCTCAAGGCCCGTCTATTCGTCCATTGTCTGCCGTTACAGTGAGTAGCAGCTAGTGGACAGATAGTTGGGGCTTGAGTATGTATAGTACAATGGATTCTAGCCTACAGGTAATTGAATTCGCGAAATTTTCCAGTCCCTATAAACGATGCACATTACTGATCTGCAGATGGCTACGTTGTGTCGGACGAATATCGCCAAATCATACATGTAGCAAGAACTAATAAGTAGGGCCTAGTAGTTATCACGAAAATATTTTTGCTTCACTTTGTTTCAGTGCCTTACGGACGCACCTGCATATCAGCTATGTGGTCAGTGATTGGATGCCATAACACCCAACGTCTTGAGGTTCAACCCGTAATTCGCAGACGTGATGTGTGCAGTTATCAGTAGAGACATGCAAAATTCGCGGTATCATTTGGTAGCAGACTAAACTTCACTTTCCTATACATAACAGAACATAATCTGCGATTCAATTGGCCACGAACATACGTGTTGTCATTTACGTGTGTTACGTCTTTACAGAGATTGGCCTCTCTACCGTGTAAGCATTCGCCGCGGCAAGTCACGACAGTATCGGCCAGCGGGAGACGTCGAACGAGCCTATAGTCACTTGGAGTCTAGTCAGCTGTGAGAAAATAACGCGAATTTTGCATGTCTCTTGTTATCAGTGTATTGATTGGCACAGTCAAATGAATAACGACTCTGCACAAAAACATTCTGCCAATAATCATGAAGTTGAGCTGCAGGTGTGCACATAAGACACTGAAACAAAGTGTGGCAAAAGTATTTTCACGACAAAATCGTAGCCCTAGTAATAAGGCATTGAAACCAATGCCGTACAGCGATATTCTCAGGCGCTATCCTCACGTGATAATCCGGGGACCAACTCGGCCGGGAGGCGAGTGCTCTAATAACTGCAGCTATTGCGGCCCCATATACGTTATGGCCACAGTCGATCAACCAATGGCTTCTTACCGTACAAGTGGGTATCACGCGATAACCCTACTAATATTTCCTTACTCATGACTGGCTAGCTGCAGTCAAAGACATGTCAAGACAGTTGTCGTCTAACCACATATGTGACGACTTAGCAATGGCGCACACAAGGGGTGGTTTTGGGGGCGAAACTCCGCCCGAAAATGTGTGAAAATTTTTTGAAAAACAATTACTTTTCTAACAGGTGATATTACAGTTTTAATTAAAATTGTTGCGTAAATTTAACTGTTAGGATTTAAAACCATTATGTTGATAATGCCAACTCATCCAACAAAACTTTGGCAGGGAGGGTACAAGGGGTTAAGAAACCCCTCCTTACTTTACAGAAACTTGTTAAGGGCGCTGCCTACCTCGGAGTCCTGGCGGAGAAAGAATAGGGTTTCACATGTTAAATTATTTTCGATGGCACTCGTTCACCTTTTTGTGACATTGTTTCCGGACAAAAACCATTTTCTGCGCCGATAAATTGAGAATATTGCTAAGTAAATAAAATTGTAGAAAAGAAATTACGAATAGCCATTTTCGCGTGTTTTTTGTGTGTAAAATTGCGTTTTTCCACAATTTTCAGGGTATTGAAAAAAACTGCCTACACGATACATAGCAATGTACGCGGCACCGATACGAACAAAAAAGTCAGTGGTGGCATATATGTAACTTGAACCGTTACTGAGCTAGGTAGAAAATAATTTAACCTGTAAAACCCTATGCTTGCACCCGCAGTGGCTTCAAGGTATGCAACGTCCTTAAATAGGCCAATTTTGCAGCTTGACGTCAAATCTTTCCAGGAGAGGACTCCCGGGCCCTCTGCTTTATTGCAGGGGAACATTCTCAGGACTGGGAACTCTCCCCCCTCCGCATCCTCTCCAAAATACAAATCCCAGTTACAGTTCGAATATTATCCGAGCAAAACTCCTGGATGAGCTCCTGCAGTGACCTATATACACTCTAGGAGTTCAGCCTGACTAAAGTTAATTCTACTACAGGTTAGAAAGAAAGTGTGTTTTCTTATGGTAGAGTTTGGCACAGAGAATATTTCTGCTGTTAGATTCGCTGTTATCGCAAAAGGACCAGAAAAATACGCAACTGTAGTACAATTAATTTAAATTTAAATAGGCTTGGAAATGACAGAAATCATTTAATGTATTTTAAATTTGGCGTTTTAAATTATCAACTTCACGTAACTTAAAATTCACGAAAGCGTTGTGATTGGTCAGTTAGCACCCATTAACGATGCCAGCGCTCAAGCGGCAGAAATTTTTCCCAGTGACAAACTTTTAACATTGATATTTCTAATCTGTATTGGAATTAACCTTAGCCTGACATAGAATACAAGTGTTTTCCGGAGTCTACCCGGCTATGTTTTATCCTGAATCCAAGGGGTATGCCAGGAGTAACGTACAGATATCACTGCTTGTTGGTTAGTCACATCCACCAGTCAGTCCAGCCAGGGCTCATTGTAGCCAAATATACAGTCAGAGCTCTCCATGGCTGTCAGAACTGCGCTTAAGCTGAGGAGAGTATGTGAATACTCCCGACAGAAATGCAATGACGCTCCTTACAATCGCGGTGGTTGTCAGTAAAAACCAGCTTACCATTCAGTAGTACCCCTACGGGTTTAACCCACGGGGACCGCCTGGCTTAGGGCGATCCGAGCACATTTAATTTAAAACGGCCGAGATATTAAAGTCCTCCCTTCATAAATCAAAGACGATTGATTCATGCTATTGCGGTGACTTCAGCAGCTGAAACTTAATTTTGTGTTAAAATAACTGTAAAAATGTTACTTAAAAAGACATTTTAAGTACGTTAAATGTTTTATTATTTAAAAAATATTATTTTTGCTATTTTATGAATATATATTTTAATTGAGTTACGATAGACGCCAGTTCATAAAACCATAAAATATTCTTGGAACCTGAAAAATAAATTGTCACTTGAAAGTCTGTAAAGGGGAAGAAGTGGCGCCTATTTGGATTTATAATTTTTTAATCATGTTACTGATGCATTTGTGAAAATTTAACTTCAATAGAGAATTTTATATACGCAGAGATAAAAAAAAAGCCGCGGGTTCACTGACCTGTCGGCTAACCTTCAAGATTATATGTGTACTCAAGCAGGCAGCAGGTGCTCATTGGTTACTCTCTGACACAGTGATGCCACACGATTGGGCCAGCATTAGGTTGCTTCTTTATTATTGGCTAAGGGCTTTTCAAGAGGTATGAAATAAGTCAATGTACAGCTGCTAAACTTACAGGATTAATGTCTAGTTTGTGTCCAAACGAAAATGCGAGATTTCCAGGCACCTAACATATGTACTTATATGATACAAGACGTCACAATCAAGTGTTCTGTTTCGGTATCTGAAACCGTCCGAAGTAATTAACCAGTATTATACAAGCTAGGCCAATCAGGCATTCCATCATTAATTACTTTAAATACAATGCAGTATTACTCTGTGCTTTCACGTAGCCAGAACTGTAATAGAGAAACTATAATTAATACTTAAATAAAAAATTAAAAATCCAACTCACAGGATACTAAATTTCAAATCGAAAAAACCTGTAGAATTTCTCACATTAACAAAAAAAATTATAAAAGAGCTGATGATCTTTAAACGGCTGAAAATATCCCCATGAATCATAGCTAAGAACACACTCGATCAAGTCAGCTTTCAAACAAATGAACCATATCAAAATCGCTTCATTCGTTAAGGAGCTACGATGCCACCGACAGACAAGTCAAACTTTTAACACCCTTCTCTTTGCGTCGGGGGTTAAAAATGAATGCTGTTACTCAAAGTTAAGGGGGATCAGTCTCCGCCATTTTGGGAAATTGGAACTTCTGCATTTAATATGGCCTAAAAAATTTATAGTAATTTATACTTCAACAAGACAGCGGTAATAGTTTCTTTCACTGTATACAGTTGACATTGCTGACTGCTATTGTTTGTACTATACTTGTGACCACCTGTAGAAAAAAAATGGGTTTTCTTCCTCCGGAAGATTACTGGTGAGAAACTAAGAAACGCAGCGAAGGTGTGCCAATTTGGTAACGCTTAAGAAGATAATTTACGTGCCATGTCAGACGGTAAATTCTTATATATCTAATTTTATGGAACTAACAACGAAAATTGAAGAATTCAAAGATGACAGGTACTGATCACCCTTAATACATTCGAGTTTAGAGTCATCCCTACCCCCTTGGATAGTAGAAACAACAGTCTCACGAGGAGTGTGGGGATTGTACGAGGCCGGTGCTAAGTGGATATGGCCAACCTGACCCGAGGTACACGGCTGACCTTCTTCCCCTCTGAGTTCGCTGAGCTGGAGAATCAATGATCGCCAGATGAAGTTGTCCTGTAGAGGGGCGGCGGGGGAGGCCAGACGTTTAAACGGCTGGGATTTACGTCACATGGCCGTCCAGAGAGAGAGAGGCTAAAACTAACGGGACCTCCTGAGTGATGTTTTATTTTGCTACTCATTAAGTCTCGTAATGAAGATGAGTTCTGGATAAGAAGTCTGACGCCATTTCAGCGCCATGAAGGCTGTGTTGAAGTGGTGTGTGAGGAAAAGTCTGCCTTATTGGTTGCAAGCACGGATTACACAAAACATAATGCGACTTAACACAGTCATATTATTATTACAGAAAATCGCAGCCAACATGTCTTAACTATGACTCCTGCCACCCCTCTCTTCTTTCAGAAAATGTAAACAAAATAATACCAATTCGTAAATTATTGTTGACTTCGTCAGTTAATAATTTTTTTAACAATTCATTGTTATATTACTGGAAATTCTAAAACATACAAACATGAGTACAGTTTTATACATAGTCTGAAACAATCAAATTCAAGTACACTTATTAATATCCGAGGAAACAGAATATACGTGAATCTTTTCTTGTGGATTTCCTCGAGCTAAAAAAACTCTCTTAAAGCCGTCTACGAAGAAGATTGGTGTAGGTTACATATTTATTTTGCGACGATTCTGTTGATGGTTGCTCGTGACCCGCGTTTGGTTATAATAAGAGGTGTCGCTGCTCTGTCTCTTGCGTGATTAATGTTGGAGGATTGGGTTCGTATTAAGTTATGTTGTAGTATGCCCGGCTAGCTCTAATTGAAATAAAATAACAAAGGAGTTTCTTTTTAAATCGGCCTAAGGGACTCACGCACTGCGGGTTGCGTCACGAGAGGTAGATACTTATAGTTTCTTTCGACGAAAAGAATAGGCGCTTCCTCCGGCGGCTTTTGATCGGTCACGACGTTAATTATGTTGCAGATACCGGCCGCGATCACCCGAAAAGTCTACCCACCGGTGACCCCGAGCTCGCTGTCCACCGTCCTTACAAACCCGACGACGAATATCCCGACACCTGTCCCCCCGAGCTCACACACACCCGGCTCGTCTTAAGACTTCATTCTCAGTGCCCCGCGTTTCGCAACTTTGCCCTCCTGGGCGGCGTCCCCTTCCCGCCCCACCGGACTCATGGGGGCGGGTAGGTTCCCCCGACCAATCAGAGCGAAGACCTGGCCCGAACATTGCGTGCGTCCCTTGTGGAAGCCTCCGTATTTATTCAAAATCAAATTAAACATGGGCACATTCTCACAGCAATTACAAATAAAACACTTAGCCTAATTACTACTTGCTATCTTCAATTAATATAATTCTAGTTCAAATTACGTACGTTACACAGGGTCTGTTGGGGGAGGGGAAAAGGAGAAGAAATGTGTAGGCGAGAGAGAAAGAGAGGATTGTATGGCAAGGAGACAGGGGAGGTCGGGCGCCCCCGCCCCTTCTAGAACAGCATGTGGTACGGCCCACTGCATCATCTGCTCTATTGTCGCCAGACCGGCGGGCAATTATCACTCTTAAAAACTAAAATCATTATACATAAAATTATCTTAATGTTACTAGCATATTCGAGTCTGTGACATTCCACAGGTTAAAACGACACCAGACACGATACCTCTGTGATAATATTAGTAATAATCATATTTTCTACTGTTTTTATACTGGCCTATCATAGGATCCCACAGACCCCTCACGATCATACTGAAGTTAAAATGGATGGCAATATGTTACATATGACAATAAAGGCCCCTTCATTACAATCAATCATCATAATTAACCTAAACTACATTAATTTCTATATATAAGTATCAATAAAATAGGGCCGTCACAATTTCTAATGTTGTGATGCAGTGCACATTTAATTAAGTCACATATTTTAAGTTACATAATATGCTTGATAACACACAGGCACGAGAAAATGAGCAAAAACGAAGAAACAAATCAGGGAAGCAAAAAATGGCTGTAGACAACAAATATACAAATAATTTCGAAATAGGGGTATAGTCAGTGTATAATGTAAAGAAAAAAAACAAACAAGGTACATGAAAATTGCGATAATGATGGACAAAGACAACGAGAACAACTCAAATGAACTCAGCGACGTAAATTGTTGTAGATAAGACAACACAAGGTATGTAACACAGACGAATAGGCTCCCTTCGATAACAGATGAGATGCGACATTTCGGGATCAGCTATCTACATATTCCCGACTTCACGTACATTTACGGCCGACTGCACGGTCATATTTAGTAAAATCTAAGGCCTCTCTGAGTGACATGTGAGACATTTTCATGGCAGGGACGAAACGTAAGTGAAATGTAAGGAAAAACAGAGGAAATCTTAGAGAGTCCTCAGACCTTCCTTAAGATTTTTTCAAACATGGCGGCCGTAAATAGAGGTTAGAATGCCATATGGGGGAGAGTAATATTCTTATTTTGAATTTATTAGTATTTTTTAGAGGAGGAACATATCGATAATGTAAAGGAAAGATCGTACTGATATCTACGACGTAATTTATATTTGCTGTACATTTTTACATGAAAGTTATGTAGCGCTTTTAATGGCACTTTTGTTTTTAAACAAAATGTTTACGACGCCATTTTATAAACATAACAGACGACGAATTTTTATCGTTTATTATTTACATTTTTCCAACTTTGCAGTATGCGAATCACTAAATATAAATTATCTAATTGCCGACATATAAGTTTTAAGCATTTTAAATGGAAAATAATATAAATTTTAGCTAAATACGCAAGTCTATGCACGAAGAGAAGTTAATTTTCTCGCGAATCTTGTGGTGACTGATGTATATATAAATTTCCTGACTTTGCAATGCAAACTAAAAGTGCTCAGATTTAACTTAACACCTCCGTAGTTTCATATTTAAGATTTTCCTCACATGACTCTGCACTCGACCCTTACAGTCGGCTGGAGTTCCTCAGATTGTTCGTGTGCCTGTGGGATGATAATCTGTATCATAGATCCTCGCCGAGGGAAGTCCTTCTAATGGGTGGGACGACGCCACAGGAAGGCAACATTGCAGGGCTCGCCGTGCGTTGTCATGCGAGGAAACTCGGGCCGCCTGCTCGCGGGCCAATCATAGCACAGGAGGCGGGCATCAACGGTTATGTGCCGACCCCGGGGGTGCAAGTTACGTCGCCCGTGGAGCGCGTTTACGACGTCCGTGCACGGGGATTAGCGCCGATAACCGGCCGACTACTAGGACGACGCCTGGCCCTGTACGAGCTCCAGCAAGGGTGCTCGAGGGCGAAGTTCTTGCGGCACTTATCGTGCGTGAAGACGTCCCCGTTAACCGAGCACTTACGATATTAACTTCTGCAGGGGACAAAACAAAACACCTCCCCCCCCTCCAACCCCAATGCCATTTCAGACCAAAGCACCTGATTTTAATCTTGAAGTGTGTTGCAGCGAGTTGCAATGATAAGTTATTTTTTGAAACAAAAAAAAAATAATAATTTACGTACATAAATATACTTTATTCATAAGAAACACACACGCCTATGTCTCTGTTTGTTTAGATATTCAGCACACTTATTCGAGACATGATATTCTGGCACCTCAGAATAGCTAAAACTGTTTTACTTTAGACTGACGTATATAGAAATATACCAATGGATTGGAAAATCGCACACGTATAAACAAGCGTTGCATTTTAAAATGGTATGGTTATTTATTAAGGTTACCGCCAGCCCAAGCCGCCGAATGGTGTGGAAAGATTCGACCGTTACAAGTTTTTTAGAGAATTACTCAGCGTGCGTTAAGTAATGTCTGCTTAGGAGTAACATTCACAAAACGTTAATATTGTACATAACCATACTCTAAAAAATGGTTTGAAAATTTGCCACACGTGCGTATAAGAACACTAAGAAAGTAGATATGGTAGAATAGTTTCCCAGACATCCATGGTAGCGATCCTAACCTTTTTTATAAAACAGTCAAATGCATACTGAAGTTACCAGACTTGTATTGCAACAAATGTAAAAGTTTGCATATTTACCAGGAGGAAGTATGGTAACTATCCCATACTGCGTTTAGGTTAATTACTTTCTAAACATTATAGGAAGGTTTTTTTTTGCGCTGCATTTCGTATTCTCCGTTTACTTCAGAAGTTTTTTTCTCACGCTCCTGAAAAAGGCGAAAATGAGTCTTTTGCAGGCCTTTTTATACGTATGAAAAATTTAACGTAGAATGTTTTAAAATGTTTAGGCTTGTACAATACGCCGTTATTTTTAATATAACGTCATAAATAGAAGTGCGTCAATTTAACAGATTGATCTGGCACGATTTTAGATTTCTCAGCACTTTATGCGCACTGACCACACTAGCCGTCTGCTATCACAGACGAGACAGTTAAGTATACATTCTTGGTGTTCAACCTGCGAAATTGATGTACTTCTAATCGTAAAATGATTAGGGTCGCCACTGAGGCTAGTTGTCGGAGAAAAGACAGCACGCCAGGCTAGATTGATGTCAATTAAATAACTTTATTTAACAATGGTATTTGTATAGTATTAAACGGGAAAATTCCAACTGGTGATCAAATTGATCCGATCTGAACGGCTGGGGGTAATCTTCTATGGGAGAAAGCTCAGAAAAATGAAACAAATTAAAATACTTCCGAAAAAATAAATAAGATTATACCTCATCGTAGTCCTTTAATTACTACTTTTGTATGCAATCCTTGATGTATTCTTCCCGTTCTACATCACGTCATTATTGAATTATAACTTAAATAGTTATGATTGCTCCTGTTAATATAATATTAATTGTTCCTTGATGGAAAAATTTTACTAATCCAGCTAAGGTAAATATTTTTGATAAAGCACCCACTAATTGGTTATGGCCATATTTCTACTAAATGATAAGGGGTTTTTGATTATTTGACATCAGTTACTTCACTAGCATATCATGTTCTTAGAACTGCAAATACATAACCTTGAATAATGGATACAGCTGTTTTTGAAGCCAATAATTTTATTTGAATAATGATTATCGCTGGTAAAATGTTAATTGTTACATTTACTGTAGTATTCCCTAATAATGTTCGGATTAGATAACCAGCACTAATATTAGCTGCTAATCCAACTGCTATTGTTCCTGGCCGAATAATATTTCTGATAGTCTTAATGCATACTGTCAAATGTATTAATACGGCAGGTGTACCTGTGGGCACTAATTGTGAAAAAATTCTCTCTGTATTTTTAATTCATCCAAATGATATAAATGAATATCATAATGGTAAGGATAGTGATAATTTTATTATTAAGTGTTGATTTAAGATAGTTTGGTCAGCAGTTAACAGCTAGGTAATTAGCGCTGGTAAAGTGACGGCAGATCCCCGACAAAATTCGCCGACCAGCGACATCGTCCGACAAGATCCCACCGGAGATCAAACCCGGATATCCTTGATGGGAGGCGAGTGTTCTAGCCACTCTAGATCTGCATAGTCTCTATGACACTAAGATTTATAGTGTAACCCTCTATTTTTGTCGCGCTGTGTGCAGACATCGTATTTAGAGAGGCGAGCAAAATATTTTTCTCCCATCAATTTAAAACGTCGATCTACGTATTCCTATCTCTAATTTACATTCCTTCTATCCTATCTCTTATTTCCATCGTTTCGTCCAATGTTATTTTTCTTCCGAATAACCTGCCTTTTTAAAATCTTTTCGTTCTTTGCGTTTCTATTTCTTTTCTGAATTTACATTTTACATTCCTCAGTCACTACAGGATAACTCTCTTTCATAATCTCTCTTCGCTCATCCCTTGAGCACCTTATTATCAGAAAACTGTTTCTGTTCTATAGCTTACGTTATCACAATTCCTAATCCTTTCATTACTTCGCTTATAATTCTCTCTCGCGTCGATATTCTCATTAGTTTCTCACAGTATCCAATTTAACTTCTCGGACTTTCTTTTCCACCTTTATCTGTAATCATCCATGTTTCCGCCCCATAAAGCAAATTGCTTTCGATAAGACACGCATAAATACTACATTTTTGATACCTTATTAATGCCCTAGTTTTGAAATTGAGTTACCTTTCCAGCTTGATTTATTCACTCCAATTTCCTTTTCATCTTTCCCAGAATATATATTTTGGTGGAGGTATATGAATGGGATTCACTGAAGTCTTTTATACAATCTAAAAATTATATTTATAAATTTTCTATCCCGATGTGTAGAAGTGTGAAGTAAACAGGCACAATATTGTTCCCTACACCATAGCAGTAACGATCCTATGGATTTTTATATTTAGAAAAAAAGTAAATTGTATAGTTAACAGACTTGTATAGTAACAGCGATCAACATTTGTTCTGTTTACAAGCTTAAGAAAGTGTTCCATAATGTACGTGGTTTGAAAATTTCCACCGCTATTTCAGAAATCTTTAGATAGTGTTTTGCTGTACATATTATCCCACTGATACAGTTGTCCGCATCTGATAAGGCGTATTTTCAGTATCAGCGATTGGCTTTTTAATCATTTAACGTAATAAGAACCGTGGGGCCGAGCAGAAATAAGTAGAGTAAAATGTAATATAATTTTAAATTTCCCTTACAGAAAATTTAATACAAAAAACACTGTCGAGGACAAAACAGGTGATAACTTATTTTTTAAAAAATCTCTCACGATTTGATCAAACTTCGTCGTTCTTGACTGACTACGTATTGTTGTTTTGATCTGATATTGCTATAGACGAGCCATTTTGTCATGTTATCTACCGCACTCATGATTAAATAATAAAACAAATGAAAGTACAGTAACATAATCTCACGTAAAGAACAGCCTTACATGTAATTGAAAATATTTGGCAAAATTTGCCACATAAACAAACAGGAAATATATGATCACACAAAATTGTATATACATTTCATCGGTTGTAATAATTAAATCTCATGTAAATAAACATTAAGTATTGTCACTACAAATATTTTTAAAAGTGTTGTCTAAACCGTCTCTTTACCACTAACAAAAATTATTTGGATTGTCGTTTCGTTGCGAAATGTGATTTATGAGGTATACAATACAGGATGGAACTACGAGAATTGCTTAGTTTACTAATAAGAAAAAAATTTCCCATTGAAAAGTAAATTATAGTAAATGGTTTACAGAATTTCAAAATATATGCATTCGTCTTCCATACAAACACTACATAATTTTTACAATTGTGGTAGTAACTTCACTAGTTTTTAACGCTTGCCACAGCTAGGTTCAGTCACAGAATATGTAGGAATACAGACGTGAAACAGCATGTAGGACGGCGAGCTCAGTCACAGACGCCAGCAAAATGGTTTCCCTGGCCAGCAACGTGGCGGAAACGCCTACCACCAATCAGCGTAAGGCGGCTGTCCTGCTACCAGACAGCCAGGCCAACAGGAAACTAACAGTAACAATCAGGAGCCCCAAACAGACACGCGATTGGTATCAACAACCTCTGGCAGCCAATGAGCGGCGAAGTTCGCCCGTATCAAATGAGCCGCTACGTCATTTTGTGTCTTATTTAGTCTGTGGTTCAGTGATCAAACGACCGTCACTCCCATTCAACTATAAGGTGAGATCTCATTTCTGCCACTAAGCCGCTTGGAGTACACTTGTTGCATGTCACGCTTTTATCCTATACTTCGAGATAGGAGTTGCCCTATGTTAATATAGTAAGAGTTTTCATTAAAAAACTGTAGAAAACTCGTATCCTCTGTTAGGCAGTAAGAGGTTTACGTTGCAACACTACTGTTTATATCCCGCACAAAAAGAACCCGGTTTTGTAGTGGCCACAAATTTTTTTGTCAATGTGAACCTCACCTAAACATTTGAAGTTGTTACAATTTTTCTAGTCACTGAAAGACTTTACTAGGTGCGCCAAAATGTTTGTAATCACCACGAAAAATAAATATTGGGGACGGCCTTTTGTGCTAGCCCCAAAACTATTTTTCCTGTACGAGTTGGTGATGGGGTGTAGAAGCCGAGTAAAACCAAGATCATTGGCAATATAGACCAATTATAGTGATAATTATATACTCAGACATATAGCGGCGTCAACGATCTGCTGCCAGAACTCCACAGTCAGGTGTGCACTTTGTCCACAGATACGTGTTCACTGGATGCCAGTTGTACATCTGACGAGGTAGTAGTGAGAGTTTTCGTGCGAGTTTGTAACTGGTTCCGAGTAAAGCCGCTATCTTGTCACGCCTTGCGTCATGGCCGTCTTTGGTAGAAGACCAGACTCTTGAATGTGGCAACGCTGCATCGGGGGCCTGCTGTCGGTCGCTCATTGGCTGCCCTGGGTCTGTGTAGACGTGTACACCCCACTACAGCTTCACCTAGACATGCTACGGACAGAGATTAGCGAAACATACAGATAGAGCATAAGCAGCCGGTACTGAAGCCAAGCTGACTTTGTTTATTCAGGTTGCAATATGGCGGAGTGTAATCAGCTGTTCCTGTGGATGTATTGAGAAACGAGGTTATGGTTGGCCAACCCACAGTCGCATTAAACTCGTTGCTATGGAAACAAACAACCTTTTTCAGGTTCCAATATGGCGAATGAGGCTACATACCCCTCGCCATAGAACATACCTTATGCTCCATTTGTATGTTTCTTTAATCTCTGGCTACAGAGGCTAGGGCAGCCAAGTAGTGACAGCCATCTGGCCCCAGAATGCAGCTTTGCCATGTTCAAAATTCTGACTTACTTATAAATACGTCTGTGATTACGTGCACATCTGCAGCACTGATAGTATGTCTCTATTCAGACACGTCTCTCATTTGACTGCACCAATCAGAATAAGGCTACTGTGACACCAAACGTTCGTGATTTGACAGTATAACCTCAAGACACGCGAGAGTTAAAACACGCAATGACTGATTATGAAGCACAGCTCAACATAAGTACGGACAGGAACATTTCACTAATTCAATTACCTAAGTTACATGCTAAAATCCATTGTCCTATGCACACTCAAGCCTTGTATATTCTTGCATTGTCTGTTGTTCCACTGAGCAGCAGTTAGTGGACAAACGGTTTATGCTTGAGTATACATATAGGATATTTGATTCTAACATTCAGGTCGTTGAACAAACGAAATTTTTCTGTCAATACACACAAGGCAATGGAATCAAATAGTGCAAAATGTTTTCGCCACCGAACCGTAGCCCTAGTTCAGAGTCCTCAATAACGAGTATCATTAAGGCTAGGAAAAATTCGCGAATTCAATGACTGCAAGCTAGAACCCAATGTCCTATGCATACTCAAGCCCAGTCCATTTGTTCATTGCTTGGTGTATGAATGAGTAGCAGGTAATGGACCAATAGTAGGGCTTCGGTAAACACATGATAATGGATTCTAGCATGTTGGTCTTTGTTTTGCGTAATATTCCTAGCCCTAGGTATCATTAACGCTTCCCAGTCAAGAAAACAATTCGCATGAAAATGAGGTTAAAAAGCTAACTTCTTTTCAAATGAATTCGAGAATTTATCTTGTCGATAGTGATTTTTGATAGAGAGAGAGGGAGAGAGAGAGAGAGAGAGAGAGGAAACTTTGGCGGGTTCAATTACCTACACGCTAGACTCCACCCTACTGTGTATTATCAAGCCTATGGTGTGTGTACGTTGACTGCTGCTCCAGTGAGTAGACAGTTTAACCCCGGAATTGATTGGATGGGGTTGAGTCCCCGTTTACTTCCATGTTTGTTATTGGTTTGAACTTCTTCGTTATGTGAAATAAATGAACTGTACGCAAATTCCAATCCCAGAAGAAATGTATGTCAGCTTTGTTTATAGCTTTTTTGTATAAGTAGACAGGAAGTTTTCGCGAAAATAATTTTGCATCACTTTGTTTCAATGCCTTATGTAAACATCTGCAGCTCTACTTCGTGATTATTGGTTGTATGTAGGGACAGGAAAATTTCGAGTTATTTTCTGACAGCTGACTAGACTCCAAGTGACTATAGGCTCGTTCGACGCCTCCCGCTGGCCGATATTGTCGTGAACTTGCCGCGGAGAATGCTTACACGGTAAAAAGGCCAATCGCTGTAAAGACGTAACTCAGGTAAATGACAACACATAAAAGTTCGTGGCAAATTGAATCGCAGATTATGGTCTATTTTGTATAGGAAAGTGAAGTTTAGTCTGCTACCAAATGATAACTCGAATTTTACATGTTTCTACATGCATAATTATGTTCGGTGTAGCTAAGTAGGTGTTGAAACTACATACATGACCAGGTCTAACCATTCGGCCACCGCGGCCCTTAATTTCATATGTGCTCGTACGGCATTGAAACAAGTTGCTGCAGAAATATGTTCGCGAAATCAGGAGACCCTAAGAATACAGTAAAAGTAATTTGTCTGAGCAACAGTTCCAGCAGACGGAGCTTGCAAGACGCGTAGTTTGTTTCCATAGATGAGAGAATAGTACAGATGGAGCATTAGCAGCCGATACTGAGGCCAAGCTGACTTTGTTTATTCAAGTAGCAATATGGCGGAGTGCAATCAGCTGTTCCTGTATGTGTATTGAGAAATGAGGTTATGGTTGGCTGAACCATAGCGGAGATAAGAGAATAGTACAGATGGAGCATTAGCAGCCGATACTGAGGCCAAGCTGACTTTGTTTATTCAAGTAGCAGTATGGCGGGGTGCAATCAGCTGTTCCTGTATGTGTATTGAGAAATGAGGTTATGGTTGGCTGAACCATAGCGGAGATAAGAGAAAAGTACAGATGGAGCATTAGCAGCCGATACTGAGGCCAAGCTGACTTTGTTTATTTAGGTTGCAATATGGCGAGGTACAATCAGCTGTTCCTGTATGTGTACTGAGAAATGAGGTTATGGTTGGCCGAACCACAGCCACATTATACACGTTGTTATGGTAACAAACAAAATGTTTCAGGTACCAATATGGCGGATGGGCTCCTCCCCCTTCCGTCTCAAGGCCTCTTACATCTTGTCCTAAGACGTGCGTTATGCTCCATCTGTATGATTCTCTAATCTCTGTTTGTTTCCTGTTATGTCATCATACTAAGGTGCCGTAGAAAGCTGGTAACGTGGATGCCTTATGATCGCGTGAGTCTGTGTCGTGAAGAGCTCTTCAGTGATTACAGCAGAGACGTTCGTCGTTCCATTTTGTCGTTTACTCCAGAACCAAGCCAGAAGAACTGTTCAACAATTTGCAATTGCTCACTTCACCTCCGCTATTTTAATCTCTTCGTTGCAGTTCTGCTTGCTTCGTACCTCCATGACAATTTCTGGACACGAAATTTCTCTGCGGAGTAACTTTAAAATGGTTCAGGACGTACAGTCGCCGGTTATTGTCGTGTGACGCAAAATACCTGTCGCATGCCACCCCCATGCCAATTTCTTCCACTTAAGTGGTTGTCCGTTATTTCAGCAACAAGGCGAACCATTCTCTTAGACCGCCCTGGATTGTTAACTTTAATAGGTTGGACCCAAATTTCTGCATTTTTGACGATAATTAATTTTGAAAACATAATTGGGGGCCGAAATCGTAAAATCGCTCAGAAACTTCCGAGACAAAGTACAGCATGATGGTAGATTATTAGTTAGCTAAATTTCCTTTTCATTGATTAAAAAAAGTTAAAATTGTTTACCGTTTGTCTAGAAAAAATGTATTACATATAGTAAAACGAATTTTTCAACAAAGTTACAGAGTAATTTTATGTTATCAGCTCTCGTCTGGTTTAAAAAAAAAATCTCTCGAAAGCAGAGTATCTCGGGCTCGTTCTCTTAAGGTAATCGCTTGAATGGACATTTTTTGCGTGTCAAAGGCCTGTAAAGGCGAGTCATACAAGTGCATCCGAGACTCTAGGCACAAGTCATAAACTGACGTGCTTATTTCTCGCATATAGTGAGACAGTCAATAGAACCATGTATTATTGTGGTAAAATATTAAAGATAAAGGTACGCTGTACTTATAGATCCTGTACCAAGACGCTCAGAGGCGCACCCAAGGGTGGGTGGAGGGAGAATCGGGGGGTTGAAACAGCTCCAAAAATGTGTGAAAATTTTTCGATTATTGGTGTTTTTTCTATAAGTTCAAATTACCGGTTTACTTACACTTGTTGCGTAAATTTAACTTTTAGGATTTAAAAATATAACTCTGTGAATGCCCAATAATACAACAAATGTGTTTGGCAAGGAGGGTCTATAAGGTTCAAGCTCCCCCCCCCCCCATTTTTTTTTCACATTGCGGAAATTGCTTTAATAGCTACATTTTGCACCTTGAAATCCTAAGGCCGTGTCCCAACTCGCTGAAAGAGTATTCTCTCGTCAACTCTTGACGTCACAGAGGGTACTTTCTACTGTCCCAACTCAAAGGGAGAGTGTGCAATAGGAGAGTGAACGAGAGTGAGCGATGATGTTCCCTCGCAGCTCACTCTCGCACCCTCTGTGGCAGCCATATTGCTTTAAGGTTAAACCATTTTATTTGTGTTTGTTAATAATTATTTTTACTCATTGTTTGTTGTTTTAATACGCCGTTCTTGTTTTTAATAAATATAATATAGTAGATAATAACAATAACCTACATTAAATGTATCGTAGTCCGCAGAGTAGATTATTTATTTATATACTTACAATTACTGCCGATAGAATGCAGTGTGCCGAGTGCATAGTGCGAGAGTAGACGTCCCAATTAGAATAAAGTGAGCCATAGAGTGGCCGAGAGGGAGAGTGGGTAGTGAGAGTGTACACGCTCTTGAATTGAAACACAGCCTAATTTTTCCGGGGGATAATTCCCCCCCCCCCTCTTTATTGGATTGGGGTGAAGGAGTTGGTATTACTTCATAACATTCTCAGTTTCGATATATATCCTCCACCTTCACAACAGGCGAAACATCAAATCCTAGCCACGGCCGTCCTGTCCAACACCCCCGAAAGACGCTCATACCTAAACAGAAAACAAATTGTGCGTACACATACGAAGCTCTTTTTGTACGTTCTAGTAAGCGAACGTCACATTAATCAGTTTTCGAATAAATTATTATCTGGGTAATTTCCACTCACAGTTCGGCGGCGTGGACAAGCGGCCATCTTGGATAGCCACGTGCTTCAAGGAAAAAGTATATTTCCAGGAGTCACTCCTCGTCACTTCACTTCACTTTACTTAATCTGCAGACAAGATTCCAAGAATATCTGAGTACTCAAGCAAACGGAAGTTGCTCTTTGACACAAATATAGGCCTATACATCAATGTTGAACCTGTATTTAGTATCTTGTTTATTATTGGCTCAGCGCTTTCCAGGATCTGTCACATTTGTCAAGGAACAATTGTGAGAGGGACACGGACGTACAGTTGTTTGAATTCCAGCTTGTGCCCAGAAGAAAACGCGAATTTTTCAGGTGGCTACTCATAAGACGTCCGACAGCAGGTTTACGTTTTCAATTTCAGATTTATTTTTTTTTATGTTTGCTTTGGGCTAGTGTAAACGGCTGAAACCTACGTTCACGTAGTTGTATACATATACAGGTTCGAAAACTACAGCGTCTGATATTTATCCTTGTTTTGGAACATGCAATCCTCCTTTCATTTTTATTACTACACAAAAATATATTTTCACGTTATAAAATCGTATAGTGGTAAGGAAACAGACAATAGGCTATTTCAGTGCTTTGCGCATAGGAATTAGGGCTCCGATGCTTGTAAATAAATAGTGTTACTGTGCTTCTGAGCCACAAACACGCATCATACGACCGACCAGGCGGGACCCTTAATGATCCTTCACGCTATAGGTTGTTCACAGTTAATGGAGAGCTTGAACTTGAATTCTTCAGTCAGTTCACCACGTGTTCTTCCGCTACGTTTTAAAAACGCAAGACTATATAATTTTGCACTATACATCGATCTAGTAATATCGAAGATCGCCAACGAACCGCGTCGTTTTTATCGGGAACATTTTAATTGCATTCATATCTCGACATTTTCGGTCGAGCGCCTTATCGATTGTCGATACTATATGTTAATTATCTTCGGCTGTTTGTGTCCTGTAATGAGGGAATTTAGTCTGAGAAACGTCCGGAATATTCTGATTCCATTTCAGAAGCTTTTGATAAGGACACAACGCTTCGCATTTCATACTCGACTTTCTGTGGAAACAAAATAAATATTTTTAGAGTATTTTGTTGAGTGAGAGTCACTGAAAAGGTGTTCTAACAAATTCTTCAATGTCATAAACTTTAATTTCGATTACCTTTCTGAGCTTTTTATTGAAGACGTTCAATTTAATTCAATCATAATGTTTGAATACATAATCCAACTGAAAGTTAACATGTCTATTTTAAAGTGTATTTATTCTCTCTAGTTAATCGATATACGCTATTATTTTTTTAAACTTTTTCTGCATTTAACCACACACACACACACATATATATATATAACAGTAAAGTATTAATTGCCGGTTGACACTACAACAAAAATGCAATGACACATTATCTTCAGTAACTATTAAAGTTGCGATTAAATATTGTCAAGTGAGTGTGGTTGATGTTCTTGGGGGAAAAAAAATATCCAGCTGCATTTGTTTCTTTTCCCAGGGAAATAATAAAGAAACCAGTGTTGAACTGCTGTTACTGATTTGTTTCCCTAGTTGAATGTAAAGTGATTGATGCATGAATCGTTTAATTACGTCATTAACAATTTTATTGCACTAAAAACGATACGAAATGTTGTGTGAGTTTTCTCAACGACAGCTCCTCGCTACTGCATGCGTCCCACGCTGTTCGTTTAGTCTTAGAAGAATTTTTGTAGGATAAATATTATTTTGTACGTCTACGACAGTTTTTACAAAAATAGTATAATAGTATTTTATTTAATATTATTTTGTGGTTGTAATATATAAAATATATCTTTTTACAAACAGTTATTTTCACTGACAGACAAAAACGAGTTAGTAAGAACGTGTTAAAATAGGAAGGCGAAAATCTGTTTTCAGGTTGTCCATAAAGTTAACACAGTGCAAGATTTTGGTACCCTGAAAATTAAGTTGAGAATTATATGTTTAAAAATACATAAATTAAAAAAAACAGGCAGTGAAACTCTGACCGTTGACTTAACAATGAAACCCTGGTATATTTTTCTTTCATTTAAAGAAATGTGATATTAAAGTCGATTTTCAGGTTAGTCTTACTGCCAATTTACATTTGTACACATTTTCAACCTGCTTTTCAGTTATCTATCACCACGCAAAATTAACACAGTACGTCCTAACTAGTCCGGGCGGCCGATTAAAGCACACATTTTTTATGGGTGCAACTGGAGTCGCGGTGGCGGAATGGTCAGATCATTTACCTCCCACTAAGGCGATCCGGGTTCGATTCCCGGCGGGGTCGTGTCCGGATTTTTGCATGTGGGATTCATTCCGGACGATGCCGTTGGTCGGCGGGTTTTCTCGGTGGCCTTCCGTTTCCTCCACCCCTTTATTCCGGCGCTGCTCCACACTCACCTCATGTCACCCCTCACCAGCGCTGAAGATCTCGATGTTAAGAGCAGTCCTCGACTGGCGCATGGACGGCGTTGCAGCGTATCATGCGTATTTTCTTTTAACACGAAACCGCTTAATTTATTCATGTTATGTTCATCTACGAAAAGAACACACACTTGAAACTATGCTTCTATGTTTTCAAAAATTCAGCGCGCTTGTGAGAAACATGACTTTCGAAAAATGTCAGAGTGGCTAAAAACTTTTTTTTAAGACTGCTGTAACTCCGAAATTATTACCTGAATTCGTAAAGTCCAAAGCGAGAGGCGTGCGTTGGTATTTACTTCATACTATTCAAAAATAAAATGTGGTCACCGCTTAGTCCCGTAGGAAAAAGTCTACAACGAAGACCTTGAACGCCAGGTTGGCGCGCTGCGAATATAGGCGATTATGCAAAAACTATGATAGTTAGAGCTAAATTTAAGCACAATTTATGTCTGAAAAGTAGTTTTATAGATATTTGGTACAAATATTAAAAAAAAATTAAATTGCTGTTTACCGTGTGGGACAATGCACAGTAAAACAGCCAGGCAGCGTGTTAGCCTGCCCAGGGACAAGTGACTTAGACGGTTCTTCAGGCAAGTTGATTGTGCAACGTTGTAATGACTGACACAGGCACGCGCACTTGTACCCGGTGGCGATGTGGCGGACGACGCCAGAGGTAGTATGGGGGGAGGGGGAAGGAAGGAGGCGGTGCTGGTGTATGAGGGTGTCGGCCTTGAGGTACATGATGCGGGCGGCAGGTGCTCGACAGACTGGTCCTTGTCTGGCGGCGACATTTACACTCCTGCCCCACTAACTACACTATCTTACATACACTCAGCTACAGTCGGTGTTTAGTTAACTCAAGGCTCATTCTACTACGGGTTAGAAAGAAAATGTGTTTTATTATGGGTAGAGGTACGTCAGTCATATACACTCACTGGTCACAATCGATTATCTATTGGCTTATAACCATACAAGCAGGTAGCAAGCAATAGCACTTCGCATTATTTCCTTATTTACTACTGGCTTGCAGTAGTCAAATGCGTTTCGTAACAGCCGCCAGCAAGTAACAGACATGACAACGAAGTATACATAATTGGCGTTCAACCTGACCTGGAATGTATCTGCGAAATTTACGTACCTTTACTTATGGGTAGAGGCCGGAAAATTTCGCGGATTCAATAACCTGCATGTTAGACTGCACTGCTCTGTGCCTACTCAAGCCCCGACCTTTTGTCCACTAGCTGCTACTCAGCGGAACAGCGGACGACGAACTAATAGCCAAGGCTTGAGTGTGCATAGGATAATGAATTCTAGCATGCAGGTCATTGAATCAGCGAAATTTTCCGGACCCTACTTATGGGAGAGTTTGGTACAGGGAAAAATTCTGCCGCTAGCTTCGCTGCTATCGCACGTGGAGCAGAATAATACGAAACTGTTGTAAAATTAATTTTAAATAGACTTGGAAATGACAGAAGTCATTTAACATCATTTTAAAGTGAATATAAACCAATTTTGCGTTTAGATTATCAACTTTATGTAACTTAAAATTCAGGAAAGCTCTGTGATTGATCAGTTTGCACCCATTAGCGATACTAGCGCTCAATTTTCCCTGTGCTAAACTTTTAACATTGATATTTCCAACCTGTAGTAGAATTAACCTTGTTAACTCAATCCCCTCGTGACACTATGTTCCTGGTTGTTCAAGTGGGGAAATATTACAATTTTATATTTATACAAAAGTGTGTTAGTTTATAGGCGTTATTTGGGAGTACATTTTCCTAGTACAAAAAAAATTAGCGTAACCAGGTTTCCCACAACAGCATTTCAAAGTCAAAAGTTGCATTTTTTTTCTTCATACAGAACTTAAAAACCAATAAACATAATTAAATGAAGTAATTAATATTATAACTAAAAGTTCCAAGCTAATGCTTGAAGTATGTGATAACCCAGCAAAAAAATATTTTGTATTTAAAAAAATTCAAAAATTTGATGATGTTTTAGTCCTTTTAGCATTTTTTAATCAAAATGTTTTTCTAATGGTTTTCCATATGATTCAAGCCGTAAACCGTGACAGGTAATTTTGATGTGATTTTTCCCATTTCATTTTGCAAGGGCGTATACAGGAGACGATTTCCGGTTTCAAAACACCTCCCCCCCTTCTCTAAATATGAAGGACATTCAATTGTTCGATGCTAAAACTGCTTAAATAGCAGTATTTTGCACATTAAAACCACATTTTTCCGGGGGAGGACCCCCGGATCCCCCGCTTTGACTGTGGGGATCACTGCTCCTTTGTAAAATTTCCCATTTCAACCCCATCCCCCCTCAAACACAAGTCCTGGCTACGCCGCTGTCAATATGTGTACTGGTTTTCAAGTTTTCTGTGAAGTAATAATATGCAAAATTTGACTTTGAAATACCATTATGGGAAAACTGGCTGAGCTATGTTTTAATTTTTTTTTGTAAGAGGAAAATGTATTTTAAAGTAAAGTCTACAAAACTAATCCTATTTTATACATATATAACATTATAGTTTTTCCCCACTTGAACGCTCTTAAGGCACCCGCCTACTGGCCATGTGTTTGTGTGAATGAGGCACGGCGCCAAGGGCGATGTTGACCGGCTCATCTGGTGCGGTACCGCCTCTACTGCAAGACAACTGAAACGGCGTGCAGTGGTATCGTAGAACACTCGCCTGACTGACACTTTGAGTGGTGACTCCATCTTTTTATTGGTAGATAGTTTTAAGTAAAGTCCATTGTACGTTTCTAGCGTAGTTAGACACGGATTCGATGAGTAAAATTCCAGATATAGCAGGTTAAAAAAGCTGTTTTTAACCATTTTGAGGTGCTCCGAAATGATCTTACTAATTGACGCGATGTTTTCGAGCTACCTTTCCGTCATCGTTTGAAGTGTATTTTATTTTCTTACACTAACGCAATGAGCACATGTGTTATAGTTTCGTAAAAAAAAGGATTTACGAACACACTGCAACGTATCTTAAGTGCCTAGTAGGCAACGTCCTTAAGGGTGCTGCCTATCGCAGAGTCCAGACGTGTATAAGGATGGGGATTTATAATGTTTTTATTATTTATGTCGTAGTATTACGCCCTCTAGGACAGCACAATACCTTGTAGAGGAACACGGGGGAAAGGGGGTAGGAATTGACAGGGGTCTGTTTAAAGGCCCTTTCACACGATCAAATATTTAATGAATTAAAGTTATTGAAAAGTATAACGATTCAAGAAATTTTATTTAATAAACATTGAAAGGATCACTTGAAAGTTATTGCACGATTTGTAAATAAATGACGCACAAAATTAATAATGCAGGTGTTTCACAACTATCTACTAATCGTGCACGACGTAAAAACATTTGGTTAAACCAAAACAAAATTTATAATTATTTTAGTATGTATTATTTAAAAGGAACTATGCATGCATTTGTTTTTAAAATGGTTTAATTCGCATACAAAACTCAACTATTATGCTATTTGAACTGATTATGCCTGAAAGGCCTCTATTCTGATTTTAAATGTTTTGATTGAAGAAAATTTCAAACATGTTGAAACCAAAATCTTTGACGAAATTCAAGACATTAATAAATTGAAAGACAAAATGGCCGCGGTTATGACGTCAGCATGGTGTCACATAACCTTCAATAAATTTAATTCAATAAATATTACAAACAATTAAGGTTAAAATTGATTGTCTGAAAGGGTCTTAAGAAACCATCCCAGTATTTGCCTGGAGTGATTTCGAGAAACCCTGGAAAACCTAAATCAGGATGGATGGATCCGGGGATCGAATCCGGATCCTCCCTGATTCGAGGCGAGTGTTTTACGACTGTTCTGCTTCGTTCGGTTGACTACACCACTACGCAGGCTAGGTTGTGTTACTGTGAAATATCATCGCAGCTATTACTGGCAGCTACATATCTGAGACTGAACAGTAATACAGGCGTGAAATGACGTGGCGGCTCTTTTGATACGGGTGAACTTCACCGCTTATTGGCTGCCCGAGGTTGTTGATACCAGCCCCGTGTCTGTTTGAATCTTGCATGTTTCGGCAGGTTTCTTATTGGCCTGGCTGCTGGCTAGCAGGACAGCTGCCTTACGCTGATTGGCCGTAGGCATATCCGTAGGGCCACGATTTTGTCGCGAAACGATTTTTGCCCCACTTTGTTTCAGTGACTCACGTGCACATCGGCAGTTCTGTCTCAAGGTTATTGGCAGCGTGTCTTTGTTCAGACACGTTTCTCATTTGACTGCACCAATCATAATAAGATTATTGTGAGTCTGTACGTCTATAATTTTCCAAGGCCAGTGAGAGTAAAATCATCCAATAACAGACGATGTAGCAGAGCTGCAGGTGTGCACATGACGCATCGAAACCGAATGTTGCAAAAATCTTTTCGCCATAAAATCGTGGCTCTACATATCCGCCATGTTGCTGGGCAGGGAAGCCATTTTGCTGGCGTGTGTGACAGAGTTCGCTGTCCTAATGGCTATTTCACTTCTGTATGCCTAAATATTTTGTGTACATACCAGAGAAGACGTATTTAATTGGACGGTAGGCATTGGGCGATGAAGCATTTCGTAGTATCATGATTCAAGAAGACATACATCACGTACTGTGTACTGTATTGCAGAAACAGTAAATTTTCTACATCTGTTCACATAATATTTTTGGTCCTCTATATTCGAGAACTGTTTCCCTGATAGATTAGTGGTGCGGACTACATTTTTTTTCAACGGCACATTTTTATTTTTATATTTGTACCGGATATTGTTTTCTTATTTTAGACATAACTTGTAACTAAATTTGCTGTAATGAATTTTTTAGCGCTCATAGTTTTTGCGTAGTGACTAGTATACGTCAAAATTTGCATTTTACGGTTTTATATACGCCACTAAATCAAACTGATATAACAAACTAAAAAAACTACAGTCAGTAACAAGGTTGTTGGCTAGGTTATCTCCTACTTAAAAACAAAAAATTCAAATTTTTTGTGTTTTTAAAAAATTCTTGAATTTTTTATTTAAAATTTCAGCAATTTTTTTAACACAAAAATTATTTTATTTTTGTTTGTGTATAGGAGACGACCTAACCTACAATATATTTATTCACCGTAAATTTTTTCAGTTTGATGCGTCTGTTTTTGTGGCGTACATAAAAACGTAAAATGCAAATATTGACGTTTACGAGTCAATACGCAAAAACCTATGAGAGATAAAAAAAAAATTCCTAAAACAAAAATTAGTCAAAATTTTTGTATAAAATAAGAAAAAAATACCTGGTACAAATATAAAAACAAATGTATGACGTTGTAAACTGGTGTAGACAGCGCCCTTATCTTGCAGTTTTGCAACACTCTTTACACAACCCGTTACTTTGTTCGTCTCGATGCGGCCCACGTTGCTGCAGGACAATGCGCCAATTTCAAGATCTGTATAAAATATTTTTCAGCTTTGAAACGATCTTATAAAACGTATTTTACTCCAATATCGCGTGGTTATGAGTATTAGGACTAATATTATACATTTTGTAAGGCTGTTTCAAATCAGAAAAACTTACAGCATGTTTAACCAGTAACTTAAAATTGGTGCATAGATTCTTGATGTATAACACCATCCATTTAAGGTTGTTATTTCAGTATTTAAAACTTTGACCAAATAAAAATTTTCATGGTAAAAAACATTTACAAACACGTATTCATAAATTATTCACACCCTTTCCTGTAAAAATATATTCCTCCGTAGTACAGCAAATGGTTTTCGTCGGAAAACGAAATCAAGAAGGGTAGCTCAGTCCTACTTAATATATTTTAAAATTAAATCCACCTACTCTTTCCCTCGCCACAATTCCGAGGTAGACATAAGGAATGAACGATGTTGTAGCGTTTCACATTTATTCTTTTCTACGCGAAACCACTAAAATTGCTCCCAATGCGTTTATATACAAAAAAAAACACACTATAAATTACGCTACTATAACTAAAAAAAAAATTAGCACCCTTTTTAGTAAAATGATTTTGGAACCCCTCAAATTGACTAAAAAATTTTTGTTTAGTTAGCTGTAACTTCAAAACACATAAAACACGAATCAGAAGTGTATATTTGTCTTTACTACATACTGTCAATAAATATTCTAGTAAAAGTTATGGTAAGAGTAAAAGAGTGAAACACGCCTTTTCCAGTAATGACCATTGCTCTTTATTTATTTTATTTATTTTTATTTATTTATTTTTAATTTTAGGGTTATAGCCGTATTAATTTGATAGTGCTGAATGAAAGGGGCTATCAGACGACGCTCACGAAAACTATATTAAAAAATATAAGGAACTTAGGTCTTGCAGCAGTACATTGGCACTGGCACGTACATGTAATACTCTCAGTTTGATCTCTCTTGCCACTAGCTCATTTGACGCGCCAAGCATCAAGCCGTGAGAAACGGCAGTGGAAAAAACGGGAACGTAAGGCTTTACGTCTCGTAGACGTAAGTGAGAGATTTTGGTTAGCGCATAACATCGAGGTCTGCAGCGCTGGTGAGGGGTGACATGAGCATGAAGCTGCGCCAAAATGAACGGGCGTGGGAAACGGGAGATCCCCGAGAAAACTCACCGACCAACGACATCGTCCAGCACGAATCCCACATGAAAAAATCCGGGACCGACCCCGCAGAGACTCGAACCTGGATCGCCTTGGTGGGAGGCGTACGATCTGACCATTCGACCACCGCGGACACCGCGAAGACGAGCTGGATTCCAAACAGGCCTAAGTCAAAATAGTAAATTGCACAGGAGACGAACAAGTCTATTTACAGAAAATCCCATTTTTCCCTCTTAGTGATCGTTTCTTCACTGTCGCAAACCTTGTACATACATGTATTTCAAATACACAAAAGTGCAAATCTAAACAAATAAGAGTATGTTATATGTAGGGCTAGGAAAAATTCGCGAGTTCAATTACCTGCATGCTAGAATCCAATGTCCTATACATACTCAAGACCCATCTATTCGTTCATTGTCTGCTGTTTGAATGAGTAGCAGGTAATGGACAAATAGTAGGGCTTCGGTATATACAGATAATGGATTATAGCATGTTGGTCGTTATACTCGCGAAATATTCCTAGCCCTAGCAATATGCAGTATTATATCTTAACTCCAAAATGATTGCATATAACTAGAGAAGGTGATTTATCGCAGGAAACGTTTATTGTTTGCTAGGCTTCAATGTAGTGTACTCATTCCTGACGCTTTTATTTCGTTACTGACGATTCGCTATTTGACTGGGCCAATGATAACTCTACTGAACGTATGTAATTCGTCTGTAAACAACTAAACTGTGCCACATAACCGTCGGCCAACAATATATGACGCAGGAGGCTACACTGATTTGCAGAATACGCTGGCAGAAAACGCCTTCTCTACACATAACTTAGGATAGTTTGGAATCTAGCTCTTCAATTGGTGACACACTACTGTACTAGAAGAGGAAGCGGCCATGGTCTTTCTTACGGAATCATCTTAACACTTGCTTGAAGCGATTTTGAAAACGATGGGAAACTGAAACCGGGATGGTCGGAGCCGGGGATCAAACCATGTCCTTTCGAATACGAGACCAACGTGTTACCTTTGCGTCATCTCTGATCGGTTGGAAAAACGCTTGAAGAGAGGAGGGGAAAGGGGGTTGGAGTAGGGAGAATAAAAGTGACTGTTAAAGCATGTTCTAACCCTGTACCACTACGATTACAATCAGGCCTCGACTTGTTCCTCACTGCAGGAAGAAAAAAACAGTTCTGTTACAAGCAACGGTTTTAATTACAAGCCGCGTGTTACTCGACATACAGTACTTCGCTGTTGAGATTTTAAACACGAAAAGAAGGGAGGAGAAAAAAAAACTTAACTGTCAGTTAACAAATTTCCAACAGCGCGGCGTGCCATTTGCATGTTTTCTCACACGCGCTCTAAAATTAATTCTCTTTTTCAAACATGTTGTGTTCGAGTAACGGTCCGGCCGTCAAACAAGTGAGCATCAGCCATGTATAAACGCCTCTTGAGTTTCTTGTGCATGGCGTGAACCAGCGGTGTAGTTAATTACTGGCTCGCTGTACGACACTTGGCGGGGTTTTTTGTCCGGCGCATACAGTGGCGCTCGCCGCGGCAGGATGCGGAACTACGCGACCAACAGCGAGCATTACCATAAAAAGCTGTGTTCTTTGTCGACGTGGTTTCAGAACAGAGGATGCAGTCAACAATGAACGTAGCTCGAGCTCGTAATTCACTGCAATACGTGGTTACCATTTTCTAAGCACTTCCTGTGCCACGCTGTACATTTATGACGTTTCCTATTTTTATTTCTGTCGTTGGTTAGAAGAGTAAGTTTTATCATTCTCTCACACAATTATGTAAACATATTAATTAAATATATGTATGTACGTGTCCTGTATGTGCACGTAACATTCTCATAAAATATACATAGTACTGAATGAATAAAAGGATAAAAAAACATACATACTTCTGGCAGATGGATTTGAAACGTGTAATTTTGAATGTAAAAAATACGAAGGCTGTTATTGCTCCTGTTTTTTTTTTTAGTAGGTATGTGTTTTTTGTCACGTAAACAAATTTTCGTACAACAAAACTATCCAATAAATTAAAACAATTCTTTTTCCTCTTTAGTCCCAGAAATATATATAGCATAAAATTCCCAACGATTGGTTAGTTAGAATTAACAGTTTCTTTGCCGAGACTGCCAGATAAGCTACAGTTCAAAGTCTTTGGTTTCTGAAAAGAATTATTGCTGAAAAAAAATGCGTTTAATACGATTAACTAAACATTCTTGATATACTTGTGTGGAGGTATTTCCAAAATATTTTAATATAATTACAATGGTATAAACTTCGTTAAAGAACACTTGGCAATTAGTTTTACCTATCAACACATGTTATGACAGATTTATGAAAGAATAAGTATCGTTTAGTGCTTAAAACACGATTAACACAGGGTTTTAACAACCTAAATGTCTGTAGCCGTGTGACGGCTCACAAGTTTACCTTCACGTCAGGAGGATGAAATAGAATGCAAAACGTAATTGAAACAAAGTTAACAGCGTACGTAACTAATAAGCCTATGTTCCTTAATGTTGGTTCTAATAATTTCTCAGCATTTCTTATGTGTAGAGGCACGAGTATTTCGCGTATTAATCTGGCAACAGCCTAGACTTCTCAGACCTATACACACGCTGGTCAAAGTCATATCTGCATTGGCATATAATCGTAACACGTGTTACCACCACGACTTGTTTCCTTATTTATCACTGGCTTGCAGTCGTCGTAGATGTGTTAAAACTGGTGTCGTCGAATCACAGAAGGAGTAGTGAAGTATACATTATTGGCATTCAACCTGACCTAGAATCAATACGCGAAATAATCGTGCATCTAATTATGTGTTATTATTTCAGACAGGACTTAAAAACTCCTCAACAGAAAGATCATTTGAGCTATAAACATATCGTCGGTATGCTGTAACAACTTACCAAGTCATAAATATTAATATGATTTTTCAGGACAAGCAATTGAAGCTTCCGCAGGATGTCAAATAATCACAATGACAGTGTTTCATTGCAGTTCTTACATTTATAATGTGTACACAATACTTTCTTAAAAATCAAACAATTCATTTGTGTTCAAAGATGTTATTTAAAAATCAGAGCGTATGTAATTAGCTGGTCACCGTTTTTTTTTTCAGATAAAATGACTTTGTCACTTTATGATTCACAAATACCAACCTCACAGACTAAATTTTTTATTTGTAAACACTGACCAAGTCATGTGTTAGTCACATATATAAAGTAAATCCATATCCTTGTTTTCCGAAGTAGGACACGCCCTTAAAGGCGTTCAAGTGCGATAAAGTTATAATTTTATATTTATATGAAATAGTGTTAGTTTTGTAGACAATACTTCTGAGTGCAGTTTCCTCTTACGAAACAATTTTAGCTGGCGTAAGTAGTTAGGTTTAGCCGATTCTGGCACACAGGGTTCAGGGTGTGGAGCTGGGGATCCGTGTCCGCCATCTTGTTTCCGGCCGCCATCTTGTTTCCGGCCACCATCTTGTTTCCAGCCGCCATCTTGGATTACATCACTTTCAAAATTTCCCAAAATTAAAAAAATTTCCAAAAATTAAAAAAAAATTCTAAAATAAAATTTTTGTTTCCGGCCGCCATCTTGGAATGATTTTCCTCCCGCCAATTTTCAACAGTCATTTATTTACGCAGGCTGGAGGCCGCCATACTTAAAGTTCCTGCCAAAATAATCTATTATTATATTTAATTCTAAGAATAACCACCAGGGTGTTTGATCCGCCATCTTTGTTTTTCATTTTCTCCTGCTCTCTATTTCCACTCATACATTCCTCCTACTCTCTCATTCATCAGCTCCCCAGCTATAACACTCATCTCCTATTCATCCTGCTCTCTCATTCTACTTATACTTTCGTCCTCTCTCATTCATCAGTTCCCCAGCTACAAGTTTCCTCTCTTATTACTCCTGCTCTCTCATTCCACTCATACTTTTCTCCTGCTCTCTCTCATTCATCAGTTCCCCAGCTACAACCGTCATGTCCCATTATTCCTCCTCCCCTCCCTTAACTCCCCACCCACCAACCTCTTCCTGTTTCCCATTGTACATCACCTTGGTAGGGGGTGTCGTAGCCAGCAACCATCTTTGTTTACTATTTACTCACTTGATTCTATTCCAACAGGTGACATATGTGTTTAAGGACGACATGGAATGTAACACAGACAGGACTCTCGCCCCTATCATCACTATTATTTTTTTTATGCTTACCTCTAGGCAATCTAATACTTTGTTGCTGTATCACCGACGTCATGAAATTCATTCTCAATTATTGCATATTTTAAAACCTTTTATAGTAATTAATTATAATGTAATAGTGTGCCATGTAAATGCTGATTGAGTGTACAAGGACTGTTGCATCTGATGCTCTTTAAGAAAAAGTTATGACAGGCGAATAATGTATCTCAAGACATGCACTGTAAGTTTTAAAAATCTAATTTATTTAAAAACTAAAAACACTATATACACAACACAATAAATCACAATATACACACTATTTACACTATATACACAGTACACTATTATTCTTGAGACGACTAGGCAGGTTCTCGCCCCACCAATGTCTGGAGGAGAAGAGTTTGCTCCTGGAAGCGAGCGGTGGCGGTGTGGAGGATCTCCGCCATGACGTGCTAAGCCTGTAGCTGGTGCTGCAGCTCCAGGATTCCCTCATGCTGGCCCCGAACCTGGGCCCGCAGCGCACAGGGCTCTCGCCGCACTTCCTCCCTAGCATCCACACCTTCCGACTCCTCTTCTTGCTCACTATCATTGTACACTTCGTCCAGGTCCTTGGTTCACAGGGTGGATGAGCCCATTGTTGAACACAGAGCGTACTCACTGCCTTCATTCTCAAGGAGTAGAACATCGACCTTGGAGACACCCATCACGGTAGCCCTGTAGTGTTGTCCTCTTCATCGCTCCACAGCAATGGTAGAGATGGATGCACTGGTGTAGCCGATCTACGAAGTGACGACCTGCTTCGGTCGCACCCAATAAGAATGAGTGGTGGTGCTGGAGTATATGCCTCCTTATAAGTTGAATTATATCATCAAATGCTTCGACGTCTTCCTCTAACAAGGCACGGAACACTTCCTGCTCACTCGACTAGACAATATGAACTGGTAGAGGTCTAAACACCTGCTAGCCTCCCTGATCGCATCCTCTCTTCGCATGTCGGACAGGTCTCAATGCGCGGAGCATGATTCAACCAGGTCTGCGGCCGCACATGGGACAGTCCAGCGCCTCGCGAGGGAGAGATGACGAAACTGCTCGCCTTACTCCGACCAGCTAATCGCCGCGAGTTTCAACATGCTCAGAGTATATGTGCGCAATCATCACAGACTGCCTCCCAGGCACCCCAGTAGCAGTTTTATACCATTACCAGTAAAAGAACTTTTGCTTTTAAATAATGACACAGAAATTTAGTTTTAAACAATCATATTTATTTATTCCTTCATACATAAGAATTCACATTATTTATACATAATGTCTGATTGACGAATCCAACTGTCGTGGCTTGGATCGAACCCCAGCCATCGCACAAGAACCTTATTTCCTTTCTTCTTCAATGCCTTCTCGACCAAATACGTTGAGACGATCACGTCTCTTGTTTTCTAAGTTTCCTGCCTACCCGACCGCAGTTAAATGGACATACTATGCACTTACCTTAGTTGAAGACGTCGACAAACTTTTCTTGTGTTGCTGCTGCAACACAAAACACGCACGAAGCAATATGCTGTGATACCTCAACTGTGGTTAAGCTGCTAAAGTTGGCTCAAATTGAGTATTAGCAATTTGACTGAGGCTCACTCCGACAGCACGACTGGTTGCCACCATGGTTCCCGAACGAGTAAGCAGAAAGAAGCCGGTGTTTTTCCGAGCTTCGTCAGCTGGGACGTCGAATACCCTCGTAAGGCACTATAAAGAGTGGGTATAATCGTCCGCCATTTTGGGTCTTTCGGAGCTAGCGCAAGCCGATGCATGCTCGCGCGCCCCAAAAGCCTGACAAACTAAACTCATCATAAATTTAAAACTATTCAGCCAAATGCATTCAAAATTTTTATATTGCATTTAAGAACTATGCTACCAATGATAATGTAGGTCAAATTTATTTTCTGCAACCATCATGTTATTAAAAAATTTTTTTAACAATGCCATGTTGACATTTGACAGGAAAATGCAGAGTAAATTATAGTAAGCGAGAAACTTTTTTGTTATACGAGATAGATGGGGGGTATCAGCGAAGAAAACAAAAAGGATAGTATAAATTAAATTTCTATGCCCCTCTTGACGATTTCCGCGAATCGCTGTTGTTTTG